>JBBPJS010000148.1:0-22843 GCA_038088835.1 Singerocomus rubriflavus
ATTTCTTCGAAGTCATCATCTGGTTCACCCTCAGCATCCTCAAGCCCGACTAAACCCCTTCCTAGTTCCCTCTCTAGGTCTATATCGTCATCGGCAAGCTTGGGTGCAATTGGCGTTGCTAGGTAGCCAATAATCAGCATGTCGGGCAAGTATGTAAAGGGAATCGATACTCGCAAGAAGTTGTGTCTTGCTGGATTGTAGACGATGAGATCTGAACCTTCCGCTCGTAAACAAAATTCAGAAACGAATCGATCTTCTCAAGAGTGAATGTCTGTAGAGGCGTGGACATAAGAGGAAGGGCCACCCGAATGTACCTTGCACTCACGCCCAGGTCCTCGTCATAAATCAATACACAATCATATTCTTTAACTGGCTGTTCTGTGCCTTTAAAGAGGTGACTCTCCTTGGCCTGAGGAACGTCACCGGTGATCACTCCGTAGCAAGTGGGCATGTACCTGTGAGCTTGGCCGCTCCACCGTGACACACGTTGACTCCTTGGTGCGTTTCACCTCGATAGAACCAGGTTTATCTGGGTCGATTGATTCTGGCTTGAAATTGTCTGAGGTGAAGATTTGCTTGGTGTATCAGTATCGTAGACATCCGAAACCCAGACGTACAGCGGAAGGAATAGAAGTCGCGATCCGGGAGGTTACTGGCGCGCTTCGGGGGGACAATGCCCTTTCGTGCCTTGAGAGCTCGTCCAAGTGAGGGGCCAATGCCCACTTTATGGCGTCCAGTGACGGGCATCCATTGAGCATCGACTGTAGTCATGGTAGAGAGTCGATAACAAGACGCGTGCGATCGTGGATCCAACAGTCAGCCATCATAAATGGTCTCCGTTTCAAGGGCTGCTCGCCTTCCTTGTGCTGAAGTAAGCAACTGTGGAACTAGAGTTCATGGAACCTGATGCAATGCAATCACGACAGGGACCAAGTACAGGAAACAAGCAATTCGCCGTCTCTACATCACGAGTGTTCCGCAAAGCGAACCCTGGCTTTTGTTCTCTTTGATGGTCTGTCCACATCACCACCACCACCGTCATCAATCTCTATATACCTACGTTTTTGCCGTCGCCTCTCTTCTACCGCGGGTGCTGCTTCCTCGGTTGGTGCAACAAACGCCTCAGCACGTTCAGCGTGGCGTCTGGACAACACTTCCGCTTGCTGTATAACACATGTCTAGTGACAGAGTGAAATCGAGCATTGTATAAATACCTTTTGCCTCCGTTGTTCCTCCTCTCGTGCTTGTTTTTGATGAGGTTTAAGGAAGTACTCTCCCGACTCGAGTTGAAAGTCAACCTATAGAACAAGAGTTGAGAAGCTAACCTGAGACCGGGAACATACATATTACCTTGCGGGGTTGCTGGGGTGGTGGGAAGGGGGTATAAACCTTTTTGGCATGTTTTTCTTTCTTGGCAGTTGTAGGCTCGAGCCCAGCTTCTTTGCGAGCCGCCTCTTTTGCTGCGAGCTTTTCATTCTTCCGCACAGTCTTTTCAGACGTCTTGAGGCGACGTTTCCGGAACTGAGGGAGGAAACGATCCCATGTCTCGTTTGCGAGTTTGGGATCTTTGGCTAGCTCTCGTCGTATCATGAGTTCCTACGGGAGCTCTCAACAAAGACCAAGATATGAGAGAGACGAACCAACTTTTATTCGATATATTGGGTGTACATTCTTCATGCAATCCAAAACAATGCGTCGCACTTCCTTCAACGATTTGTGTGGGCCCATGACGCTCACCGTGTTGCCTTGGACTAAAACATAGCATTGCGTCAAGAGCTCGATTGCCTAATCATTTCTTGTGAGCACCTTGCAAGGCGTGATGTTAAATTTACCTTGAGAGTACTGCCGTCAGGACCGATGATACGCTGTCTCCTTTTGACAAAACGCTCTTTGTTCCGTACAAGATTCCCTATTTTGATGATATCACATGTGATATCATCCTGGAGGATTTTCGTTGCTTGGGTAAGTGCAACACCTCGAGCAAGGAGCTTGATCAGGTCGCGAGCTTTCAGCACGATATACGGATCGTAGGTTTTACGCGTGGTGAACACGGACATGGACCCATGCACCAAATCAAGCGTGCATGCAATGCCCTATGCTCCGTGCAGTTTAACAGAATTTAGATAGCTTCAGGGACTCACATGGGGTTCCAGCGTTCGAGTAACCGCACTCCACACTTCCCTCAAATATTTTTCTCTGTACTTTGGAAAAAGGGTCGCAAATGAAGACTCTTCGGTGAACACACCAGACTTATTATCTGCTGGCAAGAAAGGGTCGATCTTCCACTTATATTGTGTGAGAACTATGGCTCGCACAGAGCTAAGTCACGCTCACACTGAATAACTGTCAGTCATTTGAAGAAGAAGCTTCAGTGGCGAACTGCTCACTGGTCAATGTCATCGGTGTCCCATGCTGATTCAACTGAAATAAGAAAAACACAGGAGAGATACGGAGGGGCTCACGTTTGTCCTTGCGGTGCCTCTTGGATGAACTCTTGGCTAGTTCCACCAACTGGGTAGTCATTTGACAATAGCTTCTACCGTTAGGCAGACCGGTAATATTTGAAAGTCGGAAGCCACAACTCTTACATGAGGTCACGTGTTCACTCTTGCACTTATCAGTTTAGTTACAAGTTCGAGTACTTGTTTTGGAGCACCCATGGACAATCTTCTAGCAGGCAGTTCGCTCGAAGGAACTGTTTCCCACTCATATGGCATTGTGCTTCCTGGAAACGAAGCGGCATCGAAAGTGCCAACTGCCACCATTGAGGACACACAACCAATAGCGTTACTAAATCGTATCGGTAGTGCCAAGGTATACCTGCTCTCTGACTCTACTCAGACGAGGACAATGAAGGTGCGCTGAGTCATATATCAACGTTCATTCGGAGAGCAGCAGCCTGACACCGCAGGTCTCTCCCCTCGAAGCGGAAACATCCTGACATCGAAGAAGATGAAGACGTGGACATGGACGAAAGTACGTTCCTTTATAAATGAACCATTTTAATTCTGAAATATCCGTTTGTCAGACTCTTTGCTGAGAGCTAATGCTCTCTTCCTCACCGGTTCGCCTATCTCCCACCTCCCGACAGCACGCATATTCGCGTATGTCACACACTTTGACGCACAGCCGATTGGCCTGGAATGGGTAAATGATACCAGTTGTGTGTTGGTATTCGAATCAAAGACTCTGGCACGCGCCGCACATCGCTTCCTTCAGAAAACTGTCGCGGAAAATATGGACGAAGAAGGATTTGTAACGGCAAAATCTATCCCTGTTACTCTTTGGCTTCCAGAGGACAGAATCAACAAAAGTCTTGGGCAGGGAGAGGGGTTAAGGGGTACCATAAAGATGAGATGGGCAAAGAACGACGATGTAAAGAAAAAGGGTGCGAAGAAGGAGAGCGAATTCTACAGAAAGTACGGGACAGGTGCAGGAAAAGACGGTGACGCATCACAGAAGCGGAGACGAGACGAACGGTCGCTGTTGGACGCATCAAAGCTTGATGATGACCTGGACGCCTTTTTTGCAAACGAGAGGCGTTCTTCACCAGTGCCAGAAATGCACGCTGATCGGTTGTCCGAGAGTAGGGGACCGATCAGGCGTGCCTCCTCGCCAGATTCTAGTGCCAATCTGAGGCGTCGCATTTCTTCCGTGCCACGCGATTCTTCGACACCCAGATCCCCCGATTCTCGACGGTTGCATGAAGGAGACGAGCAAGGTGACTCTCGACGGCTTCAGGGTAGAGGGCGAAGGAACCCTCGGCCTCAGAAGACCCGGAAAGAACTCGACGATGAGCTCGATGCTTTCCTGAATGAGAAAGACTAGTTCTGGTAGGTTTATATCCGTCAAGCTTGATCATCGTTCGCCATCGTCTCACTCGCCAAAAGTTCTCCTCCTGACCCAGTGGTCCAGCTTGTATGTGTTAGCAATGCGATAGATCATCAAACATCACTTTTCCAAAGTTTTAAACATCTTCATGATTTTGCCTATTCATCTGATTACAAGTCCGTACACCAGCATGATGCAGCACGTTTTCTTCCGGATTCAGGCTGCATGTATTACTAGTAGTCCTGACTATTAAACGCGGAAAATATGTTTGGTAGGCCAATGTTAGGGCTTGACTGGATCCCAAACCAACACCTACGTCTCCGATATCAAGTTCAGACTACAAGAGTATTCAAAGAATTTGGGTCCTCGTCTTGCGCAACATCGACGCTCATAAGATACTGAGGCACACCACATGACGGTCCGCGTCGTGACCTCTGTCCCCAGAGACAGCCAAACTTCAGTTCCGATTGGTTTGGATTAGGGCGTAACGACATAGCTTGCGAACATGATTCAGCTGAGCTCGGCTCTGTTCTAAAATCTCGGTGGACCTTGTGGCCCTAGCAGGTGTGCACGGTCCCGTAGACCGTTGTTGCGTGTGTCGTGGACAGGGGTAATGCCTCAATTGGTGTTTAGAACATTGCACCTTACCACGTTCCTGCTGTACTGCATGAAGATTCTGCGGCACCAGTTCGAGGATCAAGCCGGAGGGTCTCGCACAAGAGAGGCATCCCTTCCATCGCACGCAGCTAATTCCGATGCAGATGGCAACGGGACAAGTATTGATGGTAGCATCCTCTACTCTGATGCGAGTCAGGACTCGGAGGACGACCACGCAGGGGAGAGTGATAATCTCGTGAACAGAGAAGGGTATGCGGCCTCAACCCTTGCCGACAAAATAGTCAAGCCGCTCACCCCTGAGGCTCTCGCGGCTTTCAACGCGACCCAAGCGCATTCTGGCATCATTTACATTTCACGCATTCCACCTGGCATGCAGCCTGCCAAGGTTCGTCACCTCTTGTCACAATATGGCGAAATCGGGAGGGTGTATCTACAGCAAGAAAGTGAGATATAAAATCTTGTTCGCGATGTTCGCTAAAGGCTCTGGCTAGATGCAAAGACCGCATATTTGAGGCGGAAATACACCACGACAAGGAAGGCCCACTTTGTTGAAGGCTGGGTAGAATTCAAGAATAAGGGAGTCGCTAGGTCTGTTGCGGAGATGCTTAATGCTCAACCAGTCGGAGGAAAGAAAGGAACACGGTGGCGGGACGATGTATGGACGATGAAATACCTTCCCAAGTTCAAGTGGAACATGTTGACGGAGCAGATAGGTGGGAGAACAAGCACTTTTGATCATGCACACTGTTTCTGAACGCATGGAACAGCTCACGAGGCTGCTGTGCACGCAGCCAAGCTACGAGTCGAGCTCGCACAATCAAAAACAGAGCAGCGCGAATACCTCCAGAATGTCGAGCTCGCACGGATACTGGACAAGCGGAACGAGAAGCGAAAAGAGAAGGGACAAGGACCAATTGAACTCAAACGATCAGCCGACAACGAGGGAAGGAGACAGACGAAGCGTCAGAAGATTGTAGACAAGGCAGCTGAATCTGCTGAGCTAGAGAGCATGTTGGGCAGCATATTCTGAATTCCGTGCCGGAATGCCGGAACTAAATTCTATGTCAGATTAATTCGGAGAATGAAAGTAGGGGAAATATCCGAGTTGACTGTTTTCTTGTGTCGCGCGCACATTGTTCGCCAACGCTGCGTCGAGTTCTTCGACCTGGCCTCAACACAAAGCAGTGTCGCGATACAAGAGGTCTGTCTAATTCTCCTCATCATGCCTACAAGCGCTCTCTTCCTCTCCCTCTCTCTCTTGCTCTCATTCTTGTTCTCAAACCATGGACTAAGTCTCTGATTCCTCTCTCAGCTCTTTACTCTTCTTGACGTATCGCTCATGTCTTCTTGGTCTGCTTCTGCTTATCCCCCCCCGCGGCGCTCTCGTTCTCGCTCTCCAAGGGGTACCTTTCCTCCCAGACCCCCATATCCTGACTCCTACGCTCCAGACTACCGTGGTGCATGGGACAGTTTCGACAGAGAGAGACCCTGGCCTGACTATGAGAGGGATCGTGTCCCATATGACCATACTAGACGCGGTAGAAGCCGTAGTCCTCTCGACGAAAGTATGTCCCAAGCCCGTGTACAACTCTTCATTGTCTCATCCCTTGGCAGATCGCAAGCGTCGTCGTTCCATGTCACCTTATGACCGAGAACGTTATGACCCTCGTCCTCGATATGGTGATGACTATGGTACTTTGTTTAAATTAACTTAACATCAAGTTTTAACACCTTTTTCTAGATGCTCATTCCCGCACATACAGTTACAGATCGCCTCCTCGTGCACAGTTTCCTGCTCCATATCCCCCTCAGCCACCCCCACCGTCGCGACGAGCACCTGTTGATCCTCGTACCATGGACCACCCTGCTACATTGAAACAATATGCAGAGTGGTTTAGGTATTACTTCCCACAACAAGCGACTGAAGAGGATAATGCCGACAAAGCTGCGGAGCAAGAAGCTGGCGATGGGTCCAAGCCTCGCAATGGTATTCGTACCCGTTGGGAGAGATACAAGAAGGAGTTCATGTCTACTCAGGTTCGTACCCCTTTGTCCCAACCGTCAATCGCAATTCAGATACTCCTCCAAACAATGACTTATGAGTTGGATTTGACTGAATTCTCGTATTTGTATTGTAGTTGCAAACGATGTTTGACCATCACAGGAAGTCTCCATGGTTTGCGGAGAAGTATGATCCAGCACCAGAGTTTTTAGCGCTCCGTCGTCGCCTTAGAATGGATGGATGGAAAGGTCGTTTAAACACCTTCATTCAGGACCTGGAGTTGGGCAAGTTTGATCCTGACTTGAATGAGCCTGAGTCCGACTCTAGTCCGCAACCCAAGGATACTGCATCCTCGGGAGATGTAGCCGAGAATGTGGTACCCACCGAGGAAGTCAAGAACGTTGCAGATGATGATATGCAGTTCACTATAGACGTTGAGGAAGATGCTGGTGAACATGACGCAAGCCGAGTTGAGAATGGAAAGGCAGCTACTGAACACAAGCGGAGCAATCGTGGCGAGGAGATATCTGTTCCTCCCGAGGGCAATCAAGTAATGATCCGTACCATTCCTCCGGACATAGGTCGACTCAAACTTGAGGAGGTGTGTCCAACGTGGCGCTGCTATTTGTATATTTTTATAGTTTGTTTTTCAGGCTTGTAGCAAGATTCCGGGATTCATGTATCTGGCATTGGGTGATCCTCTCCAGAAGCGTAACTTCTACCGCGCAGGTTGGATCAAGTTCCGTGATGACGCCGACATGACTGCTGTGATGAGTGAGCTGACGGACAAAAAGGTATGCTGCTTGAAGCCAGTTCTTCGGCAGACTTGATTTATGAGGTGCCCTAGATTGAAGGGTTCAAACTACACGTGTCACATAATATGAAACCCTTTGTCAACCGTGTTCGCTACGTCCCCGAAGTTGCAAGCAGGCCAGACCGCATCGAGAAGGACCTAGCAAATGTGAAGACTTTGGCGTCGATCTTAGAGGAAGAGTCTGTCACGTTGTATAAGTCTTTGACCTCACCCACGGGTGGCGACTGCATGGAAACGGACGGCGGTGCAAGGCTTGAGGACGTCGGAGTGCAGGCAGACAACGAGGATAACCTGGCGCCGAGGGAAGCTGGATCTGGGGCGGTTGAGCGGCGAATTGAAAAAATTATAGGCGAGTTGCGTGAACAAGGCGTTGATGAGAAGACGTTGGAGGCGAAGAAGGTGAGTAGAGTCTATCTACACGGCGAAAGCGTCTCATGTTATTCTGGCACAAGGCGGTGATTTCTTTGGATTTATATATTGCCTACCTGCGCACAGCGTACCACACCTGCTACTACTGCGCTGTTGTTACCGATCATCTAGAAGAATTACAGCGTAAGTGCCTGAAGCACGTGAGGAAGCCTCTGTCAAAGTCACTGCTTGAGGAGGTCAGAGCGGCTGAAACCGAGAAGGCTGAAAAGGAAAAGAAAGAAAAAGAAGAAGAAAAAGAGATTGAGACCACGATAATGAAACCTGTTGAAAGTCGTGACTGGAGGAGAAATGGTATGCACCCGCAATACTGCAATGTTCGTAACTTATAGCTTAGCCTTTGCAGATGAGCGTTGGCTGGAGTGGTTTGACACAAAGATTGCGCTACTTATCAATAAAGATGGTGTAGACCCCCGTGACTACGGTGGCAAGAGCTACGACGAGTAAGCGTCATTATTTCAACCTCACATGGATTCGTGTTCATATCGTGCAAGGGAACTTTCGAAGGCGGTTGAGCCATTCGTCAAACAGGAAGACGAAGGACGCTTCCGATGCAAAACGTGCCAAAAGCTGTTCAAGGCTACCTCCTTTGTTGAGAAGCACATTGCCAACAAGCACCCTGAGCTGGTCAAGCAGCTTGATGAGGTAAGTAGACGTTCCTGACTGAGGGAGGTGTGTTGATTTGCGGCAGATCCCGTATTTCAACAATTTCGCACTGGATCCTCACAGGATCCAGCCCTTCACGCACCCTCCCCCCATGACAGGCAACAGTCAAGCACCCCCGCAGGCGTACGGTATTCAGGGCCCAAGTGTCTACATTTCCGAGTATGGTCGTCCTAATCTGTTTTATGGTGGCCACCCTGCAGCATATGTAACCCCACCACCACCTTATATGGGCGGCGGTTATTGGGACCCTTACGCTTACCAATATCCTCCTGGTTCTTTCCCGCCCCCACCGCTTCCGCGGAGGGACGAAGCCACGACAGCACGTCGTTTGAGTGATCGTATAAGCGGGTATGCACCAGGCTTTGATCAGCCGGTGGAGATTACGGTCCCCGCGGCGGCTGGACTGCCTGCTAAACCAGTCATGGCACTGGATGCACCTCTTGGCAGCCACGAAGCAAATGGTAGAAAGGGCAGCCGCCGCCAAGGAGTTAGCGGTGCACCGCCTCCGCCTCCGCCGCCTGACGCCAAGGAGGACCCGCGGGCTGCGGCGGGCAAGAAAGTCAGCTACCACGACATGGACTTGGTTGCGGAGGGCGATGTTGAGCTGACGTATTGAGATCTTAGTGTAGCAGCATCCTATAGTTCTCGAGACTGTAACGTTCTTTTTTTTTTTCTTTACAACCCGTTCTTATGAAATCTACCTGGACGTGTCCCATTTGCCATGAGGAGTACGGCAGTCGAGCTGTGACAAGGAGTGACAATTAGAGACGGTTGTTGCACACCCTTCATTTCCAGCTGGACGTCGATCGAGGGCTCAGTCAAGAACCGTGACCCTCCTCAAAGCTCCCGCCAAGTTACTTATCCCATCCTATCTCCTGGCGAGGTTTCCTTTCTCTTATACTTCTCTAATCGCTGTGGCCAGGAGCTCGGTTTCCTGTCACCACGCAGCAGTCCGCCTGACTGGTCATGACCGGGGCAAAACAGGTCTTTGCTCTTCGTTATCCCTTCTCTCAGGATGACCCCGCCCTCGCATCCGACCTTGTCGCCCCAAACAAGTTTGCCGTTACTTGGCCCCCAGAACCCTCCCCGCCCATCCAGCCCCCCCTCGGCCATCCCGTGGAGCGATCCGCCGTCCCTAGCTCCTCTGAAGCAGACTCCGATCTTTCTGAAAGAGAGCTCTCTTCCATCGATAAGCTCTCCCAGGCAGAACTCTCCGATGATTATGACAACTCTCCCAATCACCGCAGGTGTTTTCAACAGCAGCTTGGACCTGCAAACGCGCATGACGGGTGCTCTGATATTCTCCGTCCATCACGCACATTCCCGGCACCTCTACCCTCCCAGCTTGAGCACCTTTGGAATCCTCGCAGGGCTCAGGCGATCATTCCACCCGCAACAGGTGTTCCAGTTACGCCAAACTCGTTCGACGGCTCGCGTTTTCATGAACTTTCATTAGAGCTGGCAGACTCCGTAGAAATGGTCGTCCAGACACTTTTACAGATATCCCCCACACAAATCCTTGACCCTGCTAAAGAACAATACGCGGCCTGTTCGCTGTCGGTACCAACCTCTTCCGTGTCTGCGGTGCTCACCACGATGAAGAATCTTAACTTTGTGTCCGCTAACATGCCAGAATTGTGTGCACGGAGTGGGCGTACAATTCCGCAGGCGGAAAATGATGCACTGGTCTCAGCAGCCGCGACACGCGCCCATTCCGACTTCGATGTTGGAGAAATGCTGCAGTGTGTGGGCGATGCGCTAAGTGGATGTGCTGCGCAGAGAGGTGTGGACATTGTGCTTTTCCATGCGGATGTCGGTCTGAGACATGTCGCCGTCCGTGGCGAGGAATTTGCGCTTTCTAACACTTTGACACACGTGAGTAAACTAGATGCTGGGATGGAGTAGCACCACACTGACGGTCCTTAAGGTTATTCGTCAAGTTCTACTCACTGCCCGCCCAGGCGACGCGATCGACGTTGAGCTATCTATCAAACCGGTCCTGGATGGCTCATCCGACTCTCCAATCGAAACAGAGCACAGGCACCTTCAAAACAGGAGAAGTTCCTACATGTCGAGTATCGAAGACGGCCATGTTCGCTGCATATTCCGGATCAACCATTATTTTGCTCAGGATATCCTCGCTTCTACCGCTGCCGATCCTTCTTTGATCCGGTCCAAGCCCGATTTTAGATCCCCCTTGCTGCAGCGACTATGTTCACGTACGGGTGCCTCTTTAGCTTGCGATATGCCTGCTTGGGAGCCCTACCCAGGTCGAGCTTGTGAACTGGTATTCCCTTTAGAATCTGGGTCCTCGGTTGCTATTGGTGCCAGAGTCACGTCTGTATCAGAGTATAGTTCCCCAGTGCTCTCTGGGTCTCGGATCTCTAAAGAGCCGACTCTGGAAGAGTTGGTCCAGTTTTCGGAAACACTGCGCGGCAAGAAGGCAACTCTATATGCAAAGGAGAGCAGCACATTTGCTCACCGTTTGACGAGTTACCTCACTACCTGGGGTATGGATGTTAGCCACGTTTCGCCGGAATCTGATACAGATCGTCATCAAAGCGTCTCTGAGAAGGTTTCGTCCCCCGACAACAACCCGGGGTCAAATCCACAGTCGAACAAGCCTCGTTCTGTAGACAACGTTTCCCACGAAAATTCTGGTATGATCTCTGGTGGAGCTTCCCGAGTGACATCGTCAGGGACTTTCATTTTTATTGATGACGACGTGTCGGTTCTGCGTGAGAGGATACAGAAAGACCGTGCCGAGCAACTGCCACTCCCGTCGGCCGTGCACTCGCGAAGCAAACGACCGTCGCTGGCCGCTCATCACCGACCCAAGTCCTCTCCACAGATAGTCAGAGCGCTGGGATATGGTTCTTCATCTGGCGCACACGCAACGTCTTCACATGTTATCTTGCATTTCACGAGCTTGGCAAACTACAAGGCTGTCAGGGACATCATTCAGTTAGACCTTGCTCTTTCGGTCGACGGATTTATCAAGCCTCCTCTGGACATCATGATTATCCCGAAACCAGCGGGCCCGCGTCGATTCTTGACTGCTCTCCACACAGCTATGACGAAACCCGTTGTCGATCCTCTCTTTGCTCCCATTGCAAGCTCGCCCACGAGTCCGGGGGCCCATGGCCCACCCTTTCTCAACCACGGACAAACTACTCCGAAGTCTCCTCCATCACGGCCCGTTTACTCCCCTCGTACGACCTCCGACCGTGCCATCAGGTCACCAAGAGAAGTGATTGGTGAACCCCATGCTCTGCATCCACCGTCTCCGCTCGCTATCTCAGATACGGCAGAGTATTTCCCTGATGGCTCTGTGAAGCTTGGCGTGTCTCCTGCTTCTGGACTTGTGATCTCCAGTCCAGATGGTCAACCCACTGGTATCGTATTCCAACCAAGAGCCAAAGGGGCTAAGTCGCCTGGAGTAACTGGCTCTGTTGAAGTGCCAAAGGCACAATTCCTCAATTCTACGTCAGACAGAGTGCGTCGGTCAGCTTCACGCCGACCATCAAGCAGTGAGGACAAGAACCCTGCTCAGCAGACAGTTTTTTTTTCTGCACTTCACACTCAAGGGCCTACTGCATCTTCCCCTCATCGCCAAGATTCGTTACCAAGTCCTGACGTTCAGACTTCTACAACTAATTTCTCCTCAAAAGTAAAAGCTCGGAAACCATCTGTACTGGCTGATGACGTTGGTCCTCCGCCATTGTGGAAGGGAAGTCCAGTCGATACGAGGAAGACATCGCCACCAGGGTCGCCCAACGTTCCTGATCCACCTACAAACGCTTTTACGAGACGGCCCTCTAGACGGGTACAAGACCAGAAGCCTTCGACACTGCCTGCCATACCTGCAAAAGCGGGGAAGGGAACAACCGACACAAACATCGTCCCGCCAATCAGCGTTCTCATTGTTGATGGTATGTAGTATTAGCGTTTGCTATGAGCTACCCTAATTCGTCGACTCAGATAACCCAATCAACCAGACAATCCTGTCGACATTTATGCGGAAAAAGAAAATCAAGTATGACGTTGCAAAGAATGGAGAGGAGGCGGTACAAAAATGGCGTAGTGGTGGATTTCATCTTATTTTGGTAAGCTCGACCGTGAGGCCAAGGTTACAACAATCTATGACGAGGTTGCAGATGGACATTCAAATGCCTGTCATGGATGGCATTCAGGCAACGAAGGAGATCCGACAACTCGAAGCTGCTGCATGCACTCCCTCGACTCCTCAGTCTGATAGCAGCGCTCGTACACCCTCTGATGGTGCATCATCCGAGTCGCGTACATCGACATCGGCGTTAACATCGCCCTATCGCTCTTCGGTTATCATTGTCGCATTAACAGCGTCTTCACTTCAAAGCGATCGAGTTGCTGCACTTGCAGCAGGATGTAACGATTTCCTAACAAAACCTGTGTCGTTACAATGGCTCAACAACAAAATCATTGAATGGGGCTCTATCAAGGCACTGCAAATGTGGGCTGACTTGCGTCCAGAGGCTGCAAGGTCAATCTCGACGGAGCAAAATACACAAGCACAAGCTGTCGCTCGCCGTCTACATGTGCCTGAAGGGAGGGCCACGCCGATGAATCACTCTCCAAGCCGTTCATCGTCCATCGGAAAGACGGAAGGGAACTCTGAGGGTGTGCCCCTCATTGTGTCTTCGAGTGTGCTGCCGCCGTCGGAGAAATTAGACGCGCTGCTGAAACTCAGCGAAAACTTCTCAACAACTTCGGCGATCAATGGACCAGGACCGACTAGTAAGCACGAAGGGGCAACTACGTCAAGTATGCATCTTTTGGCTTCTTTTGGAGGGGTTTTTGATACTTATCATCCGTTAGGTCCAATAGTTGAGGCATCAACGATCACAGGTGCGGATACCTGACTCGTTCAGTGTCCAATGTCGCTGACGCCAGTGTCAGACAATGCAGATAGACGATCGTTGCCGGCTGAACGGCTGGGTTCCGTGTCTGACGGCATATCTCTGTCGCCTGGTAAGTCTTGAGTGACCCATGCGATGTAATGCCGATGAAGGATGTCACAGAACCAAAAGAACGCACTGAGACTGCGGAGGGCGGCGCTGGAAATACTCCGGGTGGTTCTCCGGTGAACTCGTCAAGCGGCCATCATGAGCCAGGTGAGACCCCTTGACGGTGGTGGGCGACCTTCGGAATGCTTGTCTGGGTGATCAAACCGCTATTCATACCCTTGAATCTGAAGGTCGCCGGGATCTTCCGCAAATTCTTCTAGGCTCCTATCGGTACACCGCGCTAGTATTATTCGTCAGTTTCATTTTGGGGTTTATGTTGTGCTGATTTGGGGATTCATCATGTTTGTTTACACGATATTCACGCCCGGCCTTGCAGATGGTTGTAGGAACGTTCAGTTGTCTTTATTTTTTACGTGGGATTACTGGGACAATGGGCAACACATGTTTGCCGGGTTTTCGACACGGATACGTACTATTTACCATATGGCGATAGCCAGTCAGGATCACATGTGTGTCGCGAAGATGAGTGATCCTGTCCACGTTGGAGAGAGACGTGGCGCATGGTCGGTAGACGAGCGACCCAAGGTGTGGGCGGTTTCTGTGCGGGCGGGCAGGTCAGGACGATCGCGACCGTCGGGGAGGGGAAGAGGAGAGGAGGCGAGGAAAGGAGCTGCCGAGGTTCGCGGCTCATGGAGCCGGTGGGATGCCGGAAAGGATGCCGGATTGCCGAGCGGGGTGGGAGGGTCGGAGTCTAAGATCAGAGTTCACTCCGCTGGATGAGCGCACCCCGCGAGTGGGCGTCTCCCACCGCTTATTTCCCTACCGCTCCTCGTTTCTCAAAGTCTCCGTGCTCGCTGTCTCCCAGAGCCAACGCCCCGCATCGTGTCCAACGATGAATGGCATGCACGACAAGCGTACCTCCATCAGCCAGCTCCTCAACCCTTCCTCCGACTCCTCTGCTTACCCCCATCCGACCCACCTCCCAAGTCTCTCGTCCTCACCTGGTGTTTCCCAGTACCAGCATCCTCAGCATCCCCCACATGCACCCTATTCCCACCAGCCAGAATCTGGCTCTTCCTTCCACCTTCGCGCCGCCAGCTGGGAGCCTGTGAACGATGATCCAAATGCACCGAAACGCAGACCTGACGCCGGGCCGTCCAACGGTCGATCGTATCCAATGCCACCTCATATGTATGCTGAGATCAACGGAGACATGTCACAGAGGCAACAGCGGCCTAGGATGGACGAACATGGAAACTTTGCAATACCACCCGGTCCATGGCCTCCACAACCCGACGTTTCGAACGTCCCCTATGGTTCCCCGATCGTAGCACCAATGTATTCCGACGAGCGGACTGGTGAGCGAGCATCCACTTTACATGTACTTGTCCCTAAATCAAAAAGCGTCCTCCCTAGCAATATCAGGCGACTATCCTCAAAACAGTCAGTCACACATTCAGCCAGATGTTTGCCACCCTTGACTAACTCGTCACCTTACGCTTTGGGTAGATCAATACAACAACCATGCTCCACAGGAGCATCATCCGCAGTCTATTCTACCTCATCACGCATGTAATTGTTATTTCTATATCGTTTCCCATCCCTTCCTGAGTCTTCGAAACGAAGCTTTGCAGAATGCTGAACGAGCCTCTGTTCGTCTAGCGGCGCGCTTCACTGCACCGATTGCAGGACAACCTGTGTTTGAAGTGGGTACATTGATGCACGCACCTCCCGGAATATTTTCCGCGATGCTGTACCAACATCCACCCGCACCACCCGCACCCCCTCAGGTACAGAAACGTCCATCGTCGGAAGTTGAGGAACCGCCTTCACAAAAATCGAAGAAGGCCAAAAAGGCGAAGCTCACAGACGGAAATGGTGCGAATCGCTCTTCACTTTCTGGGTCTCTCTTCCTTACCCTGCTGAAGCATCCTCCAAACGTGGTTATAACGCCAGGAAAAGAAGTGAAGCAGCACAGATTGCTGCTCAGAATGGTCAGTTTTCAGTCGTCTAGAAGGACTCGTGTTCATCTCATGTAGCACAACTCATGCCAACTGTCTCTTACACTTCAGCGCCTGCTGACAAGGGCAAAGAGAAGGCTGGAGAAGGTTGGTTTCCTTAATGACATTCTATAATCATTCCGCCCACACGGAGCCCCTGTAGGCATCGCCCCAGTAGAGAATGGAGCCCAAGCGAATGAAGCCTCTCCTCCCCTTCATCCTGAACTACAGTTTGCTCGTTGCATGTCAAACCGATATAGATCAGAACAATTCCCGCGGTGTGTCTCTTGCACACGCCGCTGGGCTGGTGACACTTGTCGGTTCCAAGGTATCCGCTTCTTTCTCAAGGACAGTCAGCGGAACATCGTGGGTATCAGCTTCGTGGAGAATCAGCGCCCAGATGCTCCAAGTATGAACTTCCCCATTCAGTGGAATGTTCCTCTAACCGAGCAACATATTCGGCGAACAAAAGTAACTCAGTAATACGATTTGTCCCTTTCCTCGGCTCACCACCTAGCTTAGCGCACGATTGCAAAGGCCCTATTACCTACACTTCGTCAAGAACTTGATCACTTGGCTTACCCTGAAATCATTCGGCGGACCAGAGAGAGCGAGGTTCGTGCCACATGTGGTAGGTTTTTTTTATGGTCCAAGTCGTTGAAACTCAAGTGTTTTGAATGAACGCATATTTTTAGACACTTGTATGACTTCGATATTTTCGTGCAGTTGGATGTGCCGGTTGTGCGGCCGCGAAGCATGCGCTGAGTGCTTTGAACAAGTCAAAGAGTTGACTGAAGATAAGCCTGGTGCGACGCAGGCAGAGATCGCGGCTCTACAAGCTAGACGAGAAAAACATGCTCATTCAAATCCGTTTTTCCTGTCCTGTACACGCAGGAACGAGCACCATGCCAAGGATTTCTCACCCATGTCACGATTCTGCAAATCTGAACTCGCACAAGCTATCAAGGACATGGAGGTACTTCTGGCAGAGCTTGATCCTGATGAGATTCCTGTTGTTGGAGCTATTGACCCTGCTCTTCAAAACGGACAAGTTACTGCAAATTCGGGCATGGGTGCAGTTTCAAACGGGGTCGCAGTGGAATCATTGCATGCCGAAATACCTGTGCCAGCTACCCTTGGGGAGGTGACACAGGTACCTCCATCTGGTGACATGGGAGCCCAAACGCAGCTTTCGCTTAATAACACATCAACGGAGTCATCTGAAATTCCTTTCCACCCTACGGTTGCCATCCCGGACTCGGAGCTCACAGAGGATGTATTCAGACCTCTTTGGATCAAGGGCGATCCTCTGGTGGTCACCGGTCTCCTTCCAAAATTCCAGATCCAATGGACCCCTGAGTATTTCCTTCAGAAATACAACTCTCAGAGCTGCCTCATACTCGAGTGCCAATCTGATATGAACAAGCGTGTTACTGTTGGTGAATTCTTCTCCTGGTTTGGAAAGTATGAGGGCCGAGTTGAGTGTTGGAAATTGAAGGCGAGTTCGAGTGGGTTTACGCGATTGGTGGTGCTAAATACACACTCTAGGACTGGCCACCGTCAACTGATTTCAAGACTGCATTTCCCGAACTTTTTGAAGATTTCAACAGGGCTGTGCCAGTCCCTAGTTACGTTCGTCGAGATGGAGCACTTAATATTGCCTCACATTTCCCGAGTAATACCATTGCGCCAGACCTAGGTACGCCACAGTGGGAGACATTGAGAGCCAACGACTAATGATCAAGTAGGTCCAAAGATGTATAATGCAATGGCGTCCTTCGAGTCTGCAGGCAGCAAGGGATCGACCAGACTGCATATGGATATGGCAGACGCCGTTAACATTATGACCTATGCATCGACTACCCCAGACGGGAAACCCGGTTGCGCTGCTTGGGATCTTTTCCGTGCGTGTGACGCGGACAAACTGCGTCTCTTCCTCCGAAGAAAGTTCAAAGGGACGTATCAGCATGATCCTATACACTCGCAACAATTCTACCTTGACACTACTCTGAGGAAGGAGCTCTTTGACTTGTACGGGATCAGGAGTCACAGGATATATCAGAAACCGGGAGAGGCTGTATTTATACCGGCCGGGTGTGCACATCAGGTGGGCTTGATCTAATGTTGCACGTGTCAACAAGACTTAGTCATGCATTAGGTCTGCAACCTTGCGGATTGTGTGAAGGTCGCAGTCGACTTTGTCAGCCCAGAGAACATTGCGCGTTGTGAACAACTTACGAAGGAATTTAGAGAGCAGAACCAGTCGATGGCGTGGAAGGAAGACGTTCTTCAACTCCGCACGATGATGTGGTTTGCTTGGTTATCTTGCTGTCGACAAGAGAAGGAGATGAACGAGACCTAGGGAGATCCACATGGCGGTGAGCTATCACACTGTAGGTTTATGGAATCGGATGAGCTATTCTATGGCGAGTATGAATTTAATGTAGAGGTGGAACCTCCGACTACTCTGCACAGATTGTGTACATGTTTTTGCTTTCAAATTCGTGCTTTCAATGCATATCTTCATGGCGACACCTCATGCGCCCGAGCCTAGTCTCGCAAAGCTTTGGATTCGTCGTACAAGGTGGGTCAAGCATAAGGCCACTCTTGTCCCAACCAGTGCGTTATCGCTCTCCCGTTGGACTCGGCACCGCTCACGCCCCGTTCCTAAGTATCTTCTGGTTTCCCACATCCACGCGGGATCATACCCACGATTATCGCCCTCGCTGAGAATCCAGAGCATTTGCAACGGAGGCGCAATAACATCACTCGGTCATGGGACCGCTCACTGGATACGATGGCTGTAACAGGGCACCCGTCGCAGGAGCTATTTACTTCCGTGCTGGGAATTCCCCGGCATCGACTGCACGAGTCGCATAGGGACATCTTGCTCAGAGACTGCGCCTTGTCGGGTTTGTGCGCGTACAAGGTTGAGTTGTCAGTGCCTCCAAGGGCAAGCTCAACGTCGGCAGAGGGCTTGAATACGGTCGACTTGTATTGTGGCGACACAGACGCTGGATAGGCTCCCCATGGTCAGATTCCGACTAGCACCGACGGCGACCCAGTGTTGCGCTGCTGTCCCCTATATTTCGATTCTGTCTCAACACTCCCCTTTTGCTCCACGCCTCCACCATGTCCGACGTATCCACAAACGCGACCCCTTGGATCCAATCACGTCTGACGGCACTCTACGAAGGCGCCAGCTTGCAGGACGCCTTCGACCAGGCGTTCTCACCAACCTGCGAGGTCCGCCTAGACCACGTCATCCATCCGCTGCAGGTGTTCAAGGACGACCTACAGTCCCGGCGAGCTGCGGCCACACACGTGAGCGTAGCTTGGGATACAGATCCCATCTCAACCAACGAGGACAAGCTTGACCAGGTACGTACTGCAAAAGAGTATTCAGTCGCCCCATTGGCTGATGAAACGGTGATGAATGACAACGGCGACGAACAGCCTACTGTCGTTGCTGGCGCGCTCGTCGTCACGCGCTCGCTCCCCTATCGTATCCGTGTGGGTCCTGCCCAGCGACGCACACACATTCATTTCAGCGCCAAGTAAGCATCAGCTCCATGACCGTCTCATCGCTCTTCTCTGATCGATTGCGCAGGATCGAGCAAGATGTGAGCGTGCAGGAAGGCGATCAACATCGCATTACGAGCTTTTATTATACGTCGGTGGATACCACACCACCGATTCATTTCTCTGTTCCACGCACAGCCCAGGAAAGTGGGTCTGATGGCCAGTAATGCGCTTTCATGAGGAATATAGGGGTCCCAATGCTTTGTCATTTGTATGCTGCTCACACTTGCCATGCTGTACCGTAATATTGCATGATCTGTTACATCAAACGTCCTGATGTATAACACATGTCTGCAAGACGCTATAACACTTGTTGCAAAGTCATCTATGTCTCTTCCATCTCTTCACCTTCGTTCGTACCGGTATTACTCATTAGTGCTTCGGCGGCACGACGTAATATAGCAATTTTTGTCCGCATGATCTGAATGGCCTCGGGTAGTAAGCGTTCTGGAGGGTAAAATCCCTCTGACTCGATGCAGACTAGATAAGAAAAAGCGCATGTAGCACGAATGATAAGAAGGAAAGCATGACACACAAAGAAAATGGTCTCGGACCCGCGCGAGCTGGACACAGCCGTCAAATTCCGGGTGTCTATATACCTCGCGGCTCATCGACTCGAAGCGTGCTGACTTGTCGTCTACGCTAACTTCTTTTGTGCGTGGGTGTATACGAATGACATTCGGGGAAAAGCATTTTTGGAAATTTTCTGCGAGTTCAGGAGGTACGGGTTTTGCGGGGTTGAGGATGATTTTTGGGAGTAAACGATAAGATGCGGTGGCTGCAAAAGATTGAGCGGGTCGAATAGTACAAATAAGCATTGTGTACTTACCAACAGGACAGAACTTGGCGTGGTCTTTGCCGACGCCCTTGATGGCATGCAGTTCCATGTTGACTTCTTGTCCAGGACGCAGCTTCGCAAGTACGATATTGGGGTTCGTTGGCCTGGGTGGGTTTGCGGACATGACGGTCCCTTGTTCGCCCTGAGGAATCCACTCAAGCTGTGAAGAAAGTATCTCTGAATTGATGAAGAGCACTTTGGGGTCCGTCGCGTCTTTCGGCACGTTTTTTCTGCGCTCGCAGATAGCTTTAAGCCTGAATACGAGCGTGTTTCTATCTGTCGCTTGATCATCTTGTTCTGCATAAGGAGAGATGTTTAGAACACTCGTAATGTGCGTGTCTAGGTGCTCACGGTCTTTGAAGTCTAGAAGGGCGGGGTCGATGTTGAGGGGAACGAGTCCCATGCGGTGAGCGAGGACTTCGTCAGCGATGACAGAAGTGTTGCACCATATGTACACGCGTTCTATGCAAACCGTAGGTACCTGTACTTGTCAACAAGCGCGTCCGCAGGATACGGGAAGGCGTACCTCGGCGATAAGAATGCGTCGAAATGCATTGGCAATGGATGCATCTACGCCGATGAGATCAAATTCGATAGACCGATTCGAGAGACGCTCGACCCGGACGGTTAATCTCTGGTCGTGAGCGGGTGAGCTGGTATGGAAGAGAAGAGAACGAAAAGGACAAACCCGTTGAAACTTGGCGAGATTCCAAGCATTGTCTTGTGCTGGATGATGTCCCGGATAGTCGGTCGAGGAGACGTGCGAGACGCGTTCTGGGTGTACGCCGACATGGTGTTTGGGATCAAAACCAGCCATGGACGGGAAGAGAGGGACTAAGACATATATTACGTAATATAATACTCTTTTGACCTTGTGCCCATGCCTCGCATTCGAAAAAGTGCGTGTTCGTGGCCATCTTGACTTGAAAGTCAGCGTATCTCATCAGATCATCATCTCAGAGACCTCCAAGCGTGGTACGACCCGCCAGCGAGAGAAGATCAAACAAAAGGTCTCCGAACACCGCAAGAAGGCCAAGAAACAGGTGCGAAAAGACAAGGCTGCTGGAAAGCGTGCGTTGCACCGCGTGTTAGATCCTGATGCTCTCGCTGATCCCCCCCTTGCAGTTGCGCAAAAGAAGTCGAAAAAGGATCCGGGTATTCCAAACAATTTCCCGTACAAAGATCAAATCTTCGCAGAGGTCACTGAACAACGACGTCAGGTACTTTCGCGTCTGGTATGTGTTCCATGTAACCTCTTATCTCTTTTTCATAGGCAGCGGCGGAGAGGCAACGTCGAAAAGAAGAAAAGAGGGCGGCTGCAACGTTTGACGATGGTGATGTGCCTGAGAAGAGTCCTACTCCAGAGGGTATGAATGTCGACGAAAAGGATGGGCAAGGGTTCGATGGAATCACGTCATTAAGACTAGCCGCCATATCGAAAAACGTGAACAGTAACGGTATTTCCAAAGAACGGATACCCACCATCCCCGTTTTTCCCGGTCCTTTGACGCTACGTGAAGCTGTGCAAAAGGCGGATATAGTGTTGCATGTGGTCGATGCCCGAGACCCTGCTGCGGGTATGAGCGATGTGTTGATGGCAGCAGCACGGGACAAGTTGTTGATACTGTTGAACAAAGCAGGTATGTATGACTAGTGAACGATGTTCTCAAACTGAATTGATGGTACAGACACCGTACCACGAGAATCGCTCGTGCAGTGGCTTGCACACCTACGGACGTCATATGCGGTACTACCATTTAGAGTATCGTCTGCTTTCATGCCCTCTGGGACAACGTTTGAACCACGGAACAAGAGGGCTATGGTGATGCCCGAGGATGATGCTCTGGGACTTGCTGGTCTTTGGGCATACCTGGATAGGCTTGCACGGACAAAAAGTGGCGAGGAACTCCTTGTTGTTGTGACTGGAGTGACGAACGTAAGTGTCGAGGCTGGGATTTAGCTTTCAATCTCATTTCATGAATGACTAGGCAGGCAAATCTGCCGTTATTAACTCGATTCTCGCCTCGGACGTGTTTTCGATATACGACACGCGCATGGCAACGTCTGCTAAAGGACCGTGTACTACGACGAGGGCACAAGAAGTGGTAGTCACGATGCCTGGCAATGATGTACAGAGAGTGAGATTCATTGACACGCCTGGATTGCAGTTCGTGCGCGCGACATCATTGACAGACGACGAAAGAGAGGCGATGCGAGTGCGAGACGTCTTGTTGCGGTGTAGGGGTCGGATCGACCGACTGAAAGACCCACTGTCTGGAGGTAGGTGGAGAGGGATGGATCAGAGGTGACGCGTGCTGACTGTGCGGATAGTGGCATATATCGTAGCGCATGGGGACACGCAGGATCTAATGTTGGCGTACAGTCTGCCTGCATTTTTTCATGGAGACGTGACAGGGTTTCTCGCGGGGTTAGCACGGGTGAATGGGTTGATCAAAAGGGTAGGCGGGCTGAGCCAAAAGTGTGGAATGCATGCTCATGACTTGATAGAGAGGTGTGCTAGATCATGTGGGTGCAGCGCGGATCGTTCTGCGTGACTGGTGCACAGGTAAGCTGATGCGGTATAGCATGCCTGAGGGGACGTCTGGAGGGACGACGGAAGGGGACGCGGGGGTGTTGGAAACAATGAGGAGCAAGAAGGAGTTGCGGCGTGCAGTTGGAGTGAAGCTGGTAAAGATGGATATAGGGTTGAGCGATAAGCGCGATGTTGAGTGGGATATCGAGTGGGGCGGAAGGGGAGAAGAGAATGCGGAGGCGAAGGAGGAGGAGGCGAAGGAGGAGGCGAAGGAGGAGGAGGAGGCGGAGGAGGCGGACCTGCCGGGCCGGTAGTGGATAGTTTGACATGACGTCACACGTTTCGATTCAGACCGGATTTGGAAATACAAAACCGCGTGTCATCCATCAAACGCATCTTTCATCCTTCTCCATATCATTCCTCTCTCCGTCCCTCCCCTTCCTCCTCCTCCTCCTCCTCCCCTCCCCCCTCCCCTTCCTGCTCCTCTTCCCTCACCGTCCTCTTCCTTTTCGACGATGGTCGAGCCG
>JBBPJS010000149.1:0-10383 GCA_038088835.1 Singerocomus rubriflavus
ATCATTTGTCGCACACTTACAGGTGCAGAACGACACCACGGCGCGCTCTCGAACGGCATAGACGGTAAAGACGCCGATTTATGGCCCAAAGTGCAGCACGGCGTCCGCACCTTGGACGCCCTTCTCGCTACACTGCCGCCAAACACATCGGAAGATCAGCTGACGGAACACCTCTTGGATCTCTTAACGTGGGTTTATTATGATTGCGCCGTGCGTTCTTTTTGGGAGGTTCGCCACGATTCGCTTAATCTTTTGGTTTCATTTTTTTTTTCCCGTTCTTCCTCTTTCTCTCGTTGGATGTGACAGATGGCGGTCTTTTCAGCCGCCTCGAGATCGCTCAGAACTGAAGAATACGATCCAAGTGGAGCCTATCCAGCGTGCCAACGACGACGCTTATGGGACGCGTCTTTCTACTGTGGTGCTCGTGAAGCGAAGCGGCCAGGTTCTTTTCGTAGAGAGAGACCGGTGGACGTTGACTGCGCAGGGACAGCCGATTCTGGCGGATCCCACTTCACAACGTGTATTTCGCTTCGAGATCGAAAGGAGCGATTTGTCCGGGTAGGTCTATGTAGCCGGAGCGAACGGCATATGTGTGGGTGGCAGACAAGTACATGACGTATAATGTACAGGTGGTGTAAGTCTAGCACGAATAACTCAGAGTACAAAACGCCACAACCAGCGCGACAAGGAGTAAATACGAGAGAGCATCAAGAGCTGGATATAGCAGGACAACAAGGGGGAATAATAGCTGCCATGATGACCCCGATTCATGTGATGATATTACTGTACATGGTCTGTTCGCCTGGTGATATGGGGAAATAAGGATTGAACCCGGCGGAAGCCATCGTGTTCCACTCCGATACGGATGCACCAGCGGATGATCCATGGAAGGGCGTGCTCGAAGACGAGTGCGAGGACATAATTTCACTCTCAGTCGGTGTGGGAAGGGTCCCATAAGGCGAACCTGCGCCCTCATCCGGATCATTTCCACTAATTCTCACCACCAAAGAAATTAGCTCATCCTGAACATGAGGTCGCCGCGAGGCAACAGTCAGGGACGTACTGCATGAGATTGCATAGTTCATTGATGCGTCGGAATAGTTGGCATTGCGAACTTTCAGGGTGTTGCGCGTACTGCCTCAGTGACGCGAGGGTGCTTTGGAGTTGTTGACCAAGGGAGACGATGGCGTGCTCGGCGCCAGGGGCTGTCCGACATGCACAGAAGGGAGTTTGTGACGGGGGTGAGTCTGAGGGGAAGTGATTGCCGTACACTTTATCGGGCTCGCATGGATTCATCTGATAGACGTTTCCGTTTTCATGATAAGAAGGGGGGTCTGATGGATGATGGTTATATGAGAGACCGTTGGTGGAGGTTGGGGATGGGTACGGCATGGAGGGGCGCCCATTGGAAGGAATGTTGCCATTGTTGTAGTGATGGCCATTTTGACGTTCATATGGCGGTGATGCCGAGTTATCTGAATGGAAAGCTGGATACGAAGCTGGAGGGGAGGGCGTGAAGCGATATAGATGAGGCTGGGATATGTCCGTAATTGGTTCAATCTTGATCGGAGTTCCAGAGGCTGAAACCAGACCCCGGGGCTCCTGGTTTGAACGCGCGAGCGTGTCTGGGGAACGTACACGGCGCCTGAGATGCAGGCTGTTTTTGGCGGCGCGCGAGTGCCACCGCTCAGACGGGTCGCCGTCCCTGAAGTTGGCATCTGCCCAGCGAGGATGGGGCTTGCCTAGACCACACAAGCAGATCAGGAGATGGCGCACAAGGTGAAACACGTCCGTACCACGCAGTTCCCTCACAAGGGATTCCAACTCCGCTATTCTGTTGCGCAGACGAGTGGCTTCGTCGAGCGAAGGGTCATCTCTGGAGCGGGGTGGAGTACTCTAGACGTGGACCGGTGGGCAAGAAAAGTATGGACGTACCTCAGTGCCGGATCGTCGATCTCGTATACACAGAGGCCAGTCTAAGGGTGCGATCAGACGAGAGAGGTCGGAGAGCGAGGTTGAAGACGCACGAGACCCAGCTGAATGCAACGCTGGCAGGGACGCTTTCTGTCACACTGGGCGGCATGTGAGGACAGGAGAGAAAGAAGGGGAGAAAGAGAGGGCACCTTGCGTTTGGAGGTGTGGCAGTTGAGGCAGGACTGGGTGGTGCGGTTGCGCCTGCGCTTGCGGTGATCGGTGTCAACGGAGAAGTCGAGATCCATGATTTCACCTTTGAGCTGGATGGACGGGAAGGAGTCAGAGGGCATGGGGACAGGGAGAGGACGAAAGAAGTACTTTGTGGAGGGTGGATATGGAGAATGTTTATGGGGGGGAGGACGGGGACATTAAGTACTTTAGTAAGGAGATCTGGATCACTTTGGGCACTGACAGCAACAGAGATCGTTTGAGCTTCTTCACGAAAGCGGTCTCTGTGTGACCCAGCCCTGCAAAAGAGGTGCCTTCCAGTCTCGGCAGTGACATAAATACAGCGCGTGAGTAAAAGAACAGAGACAACCCGGCTCGAAATGGACTGACCAACTTGATAATATCCCCGTTGGAGGGTCCCCATCCTGGCCGGGTTCTTGAGCCTAATTCCAATGCAGTGCCTCGGATATCTGATTAGCACATCCTCTTCAATCATGACTCCTGTGAAGGTGCGCGCGCGGCTTGGAACCCAGCGACGCCCCAATCCATTACAACACGTTGTCATACCCCCGATGCAGGCGTTGGCAACCGTCGGGTCATCGCCCTCGTCGAGTGCACCGATGCGTGGCCCGCTGCCTGGGATCTGCCCTCTTCGGTATAGGAGTCTGTTGCATGTCAGTCAAACACAAGTGTCAGGAGGTCAGATCGCGCCCGTTGAGGGCGGCTTGGGTGCAACCCGTGCACGAGTCGGATCTGCCTGAGAACTGCCACGCCTTTACGGGGAATGGCAGTCATCGCATCCCATAATTGTTCTGAACATGACGTGAGGGAACAGTGATCCCGTTCGCAGGCCCCATGCACGCCCACGATTCTACCATGTTAACCGAAACGGCCGACGTCTTCTTCCTATCGTGCTCGTGACCACACGTGCACCCCCATGAGCGATAACGCCCGCCCGAACAAGGCAGGTTGGCTCCCCCATCCAGACCACCTGGGTGCTCCGTTGGGCGTGGTGCCCTCGACAGCTGACCACGGGCGAATGGGGATGGGGGGCATTGCAACCCGCCTCGGAGCGTGCTGACTCCCAGGCAGAGGAGCGTATTACGTGTCTATTCGGAACGGTGGCGAGGAGGGGTCGCCGGCGTCCTGTCTGTCAAACACGGAGGAAAAAATACCACCATACCCAATAAAAAAATGAATAAAAAATAGAAAAGCTTCCGTCATGGTCGGCAAGGCTGATCAGGATGGAGTTGAGTTTCAAGTTCGACGGCTGCAAACTTTCCATTCAACCGGTCCAATCGATTACTTTATCTGGACACCCGTTTCTCCCGCCGATCAAGTCCGATTGTGCACGCTCCACCATCATCAACCACTTGTGACACATCGTCGTGCACAATGAACCACCGACTTGGTCTTATTTCCCGTTGGTCGCAGAAAATGAAAGAATCCTCGTGGACCATGGCAACACAGGCAGGCTTGCGCGCGTCTGCATGACTGCTTGGCAGAGACCGTACCCATTCGCCCACTCTCTGCCACGGTGTGCGCGCAACAGCTATCGTAGGGAAAAAAAAAAAAAAAAAAAAAGAATCAGGATCACCTGCTCGTCTCAATCTGGTACCTCCGTTCGGTTACATCCGTTGCAAAAGAACCACCGTCTGTTCCCCACGGGCACTTCCGGTGACGGTGTGGCGCCCATGGCTGAACGAGGACTCACTGTCGCCCGCCCAGCGTGATTGTTCCATACGCCCGGGCCCCGTGAGGTCCAGATGCCCCCGCCCATGTCGTTGTCGACCATATGGAAGGAGGTCCCCCAACGCGCCAAGTCTGGTCTCCAGAGTTGCTCAGGGTCGTCAAGGGCGTGAGACGCATCATCATTGGGAAGGTGGCTCCCTAGTGCCTCGTGCCTGCCCCTTGTAAGGCAGGCGCTGGCGCGTTTGCTACTCCGAGGACTCGTCCATGAAACAAGATCACTCCCGTTATCCAGACGTCACGTGGGATGCACCGTTCGTAAACCGCCTGGGTCGAGAATGACGCGATGAACGTTCCAGAATGTCTAGAAGTACATGAAACGTGTGCTCGGTAGATACCAACGGATCGGTCCTCCGTGACCTCTGCGAAAAAGAAAACACAACGCGCTTATGTTGCAGCAAGGCCACGTCGATGGCATCTCCCGATCCAACACTGGCTGTCGTCGATCGGGACGTTGCGCGGCGCTGGGATTGAATGTAACGCGTCCCGCTCGCAGGCCTCCAAGGAATGGACGTCGGACACACAGACATCTCCGCAGTTTCAACCAACGCGGACGCTGCACGACGTCGACGGCGGCGCTGCTACTTGACTCTAACCATATACGTCGAAAAGCCCTCGATCTCAACTGAGGGTGATAAGGTACACCACGCATGTGCACTGCACCGCCATGATCCGAATAGCTCACATGGACGGGGACGCTGTACCCCTTCCCTCTCCGAGCAACCAAGTGCCTGCAGAAAAGCCCCGCGCTGGTATACGCCATACCCAGGCTGACTTGTCGCACATCCACCGTGACTGTCGAGGCGCGTCCGTGGACGTCCACTGCGATGATTACATAATCTATTTTGTAAAACGGCAGTGTTTCAGAAACGTTGGTGGCGCGTGCGTGAATGCGCCCAACACACAGGCACTAACTAGTCTTGCTTGACCCTCAGCTTATAATTCACGCTCACACTCCCCTTACTCGTCCTCGTCCAGCATGGCCTCGGAACCCGAGTCACCTACTTCCCCTAATGAAACCTCGGATGTCCTCCTCTCTCCGACAGAGGCGGAACCCGAGCCTGGCCTAAATGGCGCTCCAGTTCGTTGTAAGCAGTAGGTCCACCAACCGAAATGCCTATTTTGATGCATATACAGGGTTCGATGTTTGTCGCCTGTCAAGCACCGTTTCTGGCATGATGAGATTGACGTGAATCAAGGCAGATCGCACCGAGCGCTACACTCGAATAACCCCTTTCCAGGAGCGCAACGATACCTCTGTAGAGTACGCCTATCCCATGCTGTCCTCTACTCTTACCGACACCTCGCCAGATTCTTCTACAAACCGATCACCCTCACCGCACTTTCTGTCGGTCTCGCCGCCTTGGCCTATATAGCCATGTCCTCCGACGTCCTTGCAGAAGGGCGAGACAAACGTCGCGTGTATGCATTTCCATCTCTTGCCCCTGTATATCTCAGTCTCATGGCCTCATATCCAGAGGAGTCACCGCTGTCATAGTATCCTTTTTAATGTTTTCCATGATTCAGTTCCGGGACGGGCCGTTCATACGGCCACACCCGGCCTTTTGGCGGATTGTACTAGGCATCAACCTGCTCTATGAACTCGCGCTGGTTTTCTTGCTCTTCCAGGATCTTCACTCCGCGAGGAGGATGATGACGTTCCTAGACCCAACCCTGAATGTCCCCCTTCCCGAGAAGAGCTATGCAGAAAATTGCGCGCTAACAGCGCACAACATCTGGGTCGGTCCGCTTAGATCACATGCCCGAGTTCATCTATCCTGAAACATGGCGCTTGCTGCCCGTTTAGAGCGCGCTTGATATATTTTGTCTCGCACATACACTGGGATGGTTTGGAAAGGCGATGATACTACGAGATTACTGGTTTTGTTGGGTGTGTCTTCCTCTTCGTTGCCAGTTCTTGTAGTTTGGGTCGCTGATCTGCTCATTCCAGATCTTGAGCATAGCATTCGAATTCGCTGAATATAGCTTGCAACATCAACTACCGAACTTTGCCGAAGTACGTCCAATCTCGATCTCACCTCCTATCTCCGTGAGGCACTCAATGTGTTCCAGTGCTGGTGGGACCATGTAAACCCTCCGTGTTTCGAGTTCAACAGTAGCTAATATCACATCACTTAGTGGATCCTCGATGTTTTGTTCTGCAACTGGTTAGGAACCTATCTTGGTGTGTTCCTGTCTCCATTTTTTTTTTTCTTGGCAAACAATTTAATCAAGTATGGGTGATAGGAATGAAAACTTGTCAGTACCTGGAAGTAAAGGTATGTCGCCGTCTATGCGGTTCGCTTTCATTAGCAATTCGGACCGGAATGTCATCTAGCCATATGAGTGGCGTGGACTGCGACAAACACGGGGTTTACGCTCGAAAGCGAAGCGGGTACTAAGCCAGTTTTCACCGCATGACTGGACCGCTTTCAAATGGGAAGGCCTGACATCATTCCGTCATTATGTTGTGGTCGTGCTGCTCCTCGCAGTATTCCTTGCTGCAGAGCTGAACCCATTTTACTTGAAGGTGGGCCATATGTCTGTTTCATGACCACGACGGTCTTGACCGGTCATGCTGATCACGAGTGACTACACCAGTCGCTCTTATGGATGGAGCCTGACCATCCTATCGTCATAATGAGGCTTGCATTTGTCTTCCTGTGCGCTCTACCGGCTGTGAGGGAGTTGTACCAGTATATCAATGATCCAAAGTACGTCCTGCCAAGAGTGGTTGACACGTGGCTCATGTTACAAATAGAAAAGTAAAGCGCATGGGTCAGCATTGCTGGCTGTTGCTTGCCACGATCCTGACGGAACTGCTGGTGATCACTAAATGGAGCCGAGGAATGTTTCGGGAGCCACTGCCCGTGCATGTACAATGGGGCTGGGCTATGGGCGGGACACTCTTGATGCTTTATCCGGCAGTCCGGGTATGTGGTCATGTCCGGCTCTTGGGATCGGGGTGCTGACGAGGGCGATAGTTTGGTCTTCCTACTGTACGACGGTGGCTACGCAAACAAACGTGTAAGACCAAGACGTTGTAGTTGTTTCATGGCTTGCTAGTGTTGGATATGCGAAATAGACTTTTTTTTTTTTTTTTTTTGCCATGGGCGTGGATCGAACACACGAATGAAAACGAATGTTCTGGTGTTTACGCGAGTGGGACAAACAAACGTCAGCAAGCTGTGGATGACTGAGCGCCATCGCAGCCGACAGCGAACAGCCAAGTCTCGCCGACTGATTACCAACGACCCGCTTCACTACTTGTTCTCCCACCACCACCATGAGCAACAATCCCCAGGATAACCACAATACCCGTGGCCGGCCCTTCCCCCACGGTTTCAACATTGGGACCACTATCCAAAACGTTTTCCGAAATATCAATCACGCCTTCTCTAGCAACCACGATTCCAACAGTGGGCACCAGAATCGCTCGCGAGATCGTGTGAACCACACGCCACCCCTCGACCCTTTGAATTCTGTAGGTGGCGGACTCAATACTCGCGCCACGGATACCGTCTCTCCCTCCCGCAGCTCAACCGTGGCTGACCCTTCCATATTTCCTGTTTCCCCACTTGCGGACGCTGAGACGTCAGCTCGTCCTCTGTCCAATTCGCAGCGCGAAGAAGAAGATATCATGCCAGAGTTGCACTCCGTGACCGACTCGTCGGATGAGCCAGACGCTAGCCCCGCCACTTTCGACCCATCCCCACCACCTCAGAACATCCAATCCGTCGACGGTGATCGCGACGACGCTTGGATGGGTGATGGAGTCGACTCTTTGCCCCTCCCACCCTTGACTGGTATCCGACGTGCTCGCGTGGACGACGACGGGGACGACGCTAGGGACCGTCGACACCCTTCAGAGCGTGTAGGTGGTCCTCCTCCCCCGGGCGGTGCCGTACCGCAGAATACTGATCCGCAGCAACCGCCCCATCCTCCAGGGGGCTTATTTGGAGCCCTATTTGGTCTGGGCCCTCTTGGGGGGGAAGTTCCACATGAGCACCCACACACTGGTGAGGATACTGCAGATCCGTTATCTCCAGGCAATAATTCAACCCCCGGTACTATGCCACACGGTGGCCCGATCTTAACAGCAGGATTTACTTTTACGATACCGCTCTTTGGGCCTCCACCGGGAGTTCGGGCTGGACCAGCTGCTGGTGGTCAAGGCGGTGCCCCAGGCATGTTTGGAATGGATGCAACTAGTCGAGAGGAGTTGTTTGCATCGTTTGCAGCATTCTTGCAAGAGTTTCATGCTCTCGACGAAGCGCGGGAAGACCCGGAGCGGGCGAAGAAACTTGTTGCTGGTCTGGAGGTCGTCCCTTTGGGACTTGTAAAGAGGTTGGAACGTGTTGGAGGCGCACCAGGAGGGCACATGGGGGATTTGAACGCAGAAGGGTCATCGTCTGGATGTGCTATCTGCTGGGACACACTGCTGGATGCCGAGAGCGACAGTTTCAGTGGTCGGCAGTTTTCGGGAGAAGCACCGCAACCATCAGCCCCCGGGACGGATGCCATTAACGCACCAGACGAAACGCATAGACAAGGTGACGCGATGGACGTTGATGCATCCTCTGCCTCAGCTTCGTTCTCTTCCGAGACGCCCAAGATCATCTCCCTTCCGTGTGCTCATGTGTTCCACGCATCTTGTCTGCTGCCGTGGTTCACTAGGGCAAAGCAAGCGACGTGCCCGACCTGCAGATTCAACATTGATCCCGAAAATCTCACCTACACTGCCTTACCTAGACGTGCACCAAATCCCGCCCCCACTGCCGGTCAACCCGATAATGCAGACCCACACCCAGCACCAGCTGACCCTCTGGTTGTACCCGAAGCTACTGGTATTCACGCGGCTGACGCTGCCCCCCCTCCGGTAGACCCTATACGTGGGACCGCAGATGCACGTCCTACAACGGCCGCGATGCCACCTGGACTTGTACACCCCTCCATCCCTGGACAAGCTGGCGTACCACCCACTGGCCTAGGTTTCAACCCGTTTGTCGCCATTCCCGGCGTCCCTATACTCTCCTTCCCAGCTATTCAAATACCCCTGAGACCCAATGCAGCACAAACACCTGGAGGTGTCAACCAGGGTACGTTGTTTACACCTACCGCATTGCGTTTGCGCAGTCTCTACCATGCTCGACTAACGAGAATTTATTTTTTGCGTCTGTAGGTATTGATGTGGTGACAATAGGGTTGGATATGTTTGTTGGTGGTCCACCCTCCGAAGAACGGGAGGGTGGTCCCCACGATAATGCCGAAGGAGTCAACGATGCTGACAATGGCGCAACAGGCGCCGGTGCCGCCGGCAGAAATCACACTGCCAACCCCAACGGGCTTGCCCAAGATCTACATTCATTGATCGATGGCCTTTTGCGTACGACACGGAATATTATTCCGCAGGTGGTCAATCCACAAGGGCCAGCTCCAGCTCCATCTGCGGACGATGTCCCTGCAGAAGGTCCTCCACCTCAGCCACAAGCACAAGCCAGACTAGAACCTGAGACAGCCGGTCCTCAAGCTATCCCTGTTCCTGGCGTGGGTCCTCGCATTATTCCAATCCTTCCATTCGGTCCAAATATGTTCCGACACACACGCCCTATGCCTCCCCGCCGTGAGAGGAAAACGTGGACACTCCCAGCAGCCCCTGGCCCCACACTGCGACAGCGCGTGGAGCAGCGAGAACGGGAGCAGGGTCTGCGCTGTTCTGACACGAGTTGTGGTGTCGGCCCTTCTGACGATGATCCTTATCCTGAGTCGTCCACGTTGTCAACAAAGCAAGTGTCCATTCATCCGCTGCCTGATTCTGGTGATCACGGGAACGATCACCAAGCATTTGTATGCGAGCATGTGTTCCACCCTGCTTGTTTGGTTAGCGCGGAACGTGTTGCGGGATGGGGCAGTCAGAATAAGGCGGAGCCATTTGTCGAGGTGTCCTGCCCTGTGTGTCGGGCTAGCGGATGCGTGACGAAAGAGGTGTGGGAATCGGGTGTATCTGCGTTGTGACCAGATTCTAGACGAATATCCGCCCCTAGAGTTCATATGGTACGTTTCTCAGCTATATCATTGAGAAACCCATATTGAGTCAGCTTCTAGGGCGATGCTGTTTTTGGTGCAGAACAATGAACCCCGCCTACTCCATCTACGCGTACAGGAGAGGCCTTTTTGATGCGAGTACAGCTATGAACGCTCACAATGGACTCGGCTTGTTCCCTCGCGTACTTTTTTTTTTTTTTTTTTTTGGTTGTGTTCTGTTCGCCCCGTCTTGTGTATCCATGGCACCCATCGATCATCTCCCCCAAGCACGACTCATTAATAAAACAAGCAGTCATTTGTACATTTCTAGCTAGGACGGATTTAATCAAGTCTCTTTCTTATGATGTTGTCAGAGAGATGGTTGTTATTCGTGTGTCATTGATTCACTTTTGGCATACCGGTGTGGCCGATGATGGCATGGAGATCGATTTTTTATTCTTTTACGAG
>JBBPJS010000149.1:10393-22831 GCA_038088835.1 Singerocomus rubriflavus
ACGAGGGCGGAGGAGGCCAAGCATGTACGAGATTGACGGCATTTCCAGTCATATTGCACACGCACACGCACACGCACACAGAGTACTTGGAGCTTTACTCATGGTTTTGGAATGGAAGACGCGCGCGCCAGTCCACGACCCAGCATATCAATGGAAACCACGGAGATGGAGAAGCAAGGGGGAGAGGGGAACTGGGGGCAGCGTGGGGCAACGTACCCCATCATGAACGGATACCATTTCTTCCACACGATTCCAAACAGAAAAAAAAAAAAAAGCATCATTCATTCATTGGGCTGCTGTTCCACACGGTTGGCTCTGAAAATAACGTGGTCTTCATTCGTGTACACTACATCTACTACCCATCTCGGGGTCTGATTCAAACAGGAGACAACGGCGGAGAAATAGGGTGGCTAGGCGGCGAGTTTCTGGCGAAGGACCGCTTTGAGCGTCTCGCCGTCTTCTGCAAACTTCTTGATGCCCTCGTGGAGCTTGTCAAACGCCATCTGGTCTTGGAGGAGGGACCAGCGGAACTCGGGCTCGTTGTCGACAAAGGTCACCCTGTCTATGGACTCGAGCGCTAGATGACAAAGACATCATGTGTCACCTCATGGTCCGATCGCAGGATGGGAATGAAAAAAAAAATATGAAAAGGTAAAGGGGAGGTGTAAAAGGGGCAGATCGGCCAGGTCGACATGTTTCGACAAGGTTTAGGACCCCCCGATAAGAAGAGAAGAAGGGAGAAGAGAGAATACCCACCTCCGTGGGCATCCAATCTCTTGGGTACAGGTTCCGTCGACTTCTTGAGTTCCTCGAGCAAGGCAGGAGAAATGGTCAAGAAGTCGACACCAGCCAACGCTTTAATTTCACCAGTCTGTTGGAAGCCAACCAGTATGACGCGATCGACGGATGGGAAATGGGCTATTGTTGAGTCAGGGAAACAGGCAGACAAGGTGACGTACGTTACGGAAACTGGCACCCATCACGATAGTCTTGTAGCCGTGTTGTTTGTAATAGTTGAAGATTTTCTTAACCGACTGCACGCCCGGATCCTCGTCGCCTTCATAATTCTTACCCGTTGCTTTCTTGTACCAGTCGAGGATCTATTTAGAGGGAAGAACAAAAGCGTGAGGCACCATGCTGGAAAGGTCCAAACAGAAACGTCTGCTTACGCGACCAACAAAGGGTGAGATGAGCGTGACGCCTGCTTCGGCGCAAGCAACGGCCTGAGCGAAACCGAAGAGAAGCGTCAAGTTGCAGTGAATGCCGTCGTCCCTTTCGAGTTCACGCGCTGCCTGGATACCCTCCCACGTCGATGCGATCTTGATGAGAATACGGTCCTTCTTGATACCGATCGATTCATAGAGGGCAATGAGCTCTTTGGCCTTGACGACGAAAAAGAATCAGTTTGCTTTGCCGAATTACGTGGTGGCGAGATCGAGGCCAATTTACCTTTTTCTTGGTGCCTTCTTTGTCAAAGGAGAGACGGGCGTCGACCTCTGTCGACACACGGCCGGGAATGATAGCAAGAATTTCTTTTCCGAATTCGACGAGCTAAAATTAGGGTGGTCGTGGTGTGAAGGTGTAGAAGAGAGAGAGAGCTTCCATTCATACCAAACGATCCATAGCAGCATTTGTCTTGTCCTCGAGGGAACCACCCTTGCCCTTTCCGTACGCGACGGCGACGTCGATGAGGCTCGCGTAACGGGGTTTATTGGCTGCTGCCAAGATCAGGGATGGGTTTGTGGTCGCATCCTACTCGGCTCTCGTTATGCGGCGTGTCCCTGGATCAACGAAAAGTCTGGTCGCACCTGCGGTTTGTAGACATCGATCGCTGATAAGATTGGATGGGCCGTATCAACATTGGCGCTCGCACTGAGAAGCGGCGTGCTTACATTCAAAGTCGCCAGAGTCTGAGACGACGACGGTGCCAGTCTGCTTAAGGTGGTCGAGGGAGGTAGTCATGGTGGGAAATGATGAAGAACGGGTGAGTGAGCAAGTGGAATGATATACGTTGCTATTGCTTGGTCATCTCTTTTCGCTGTGGGTTCCGCTTTTCCACAGGCGTGTCTACGACGAACGTGTACTGCTCGTCGTCGCCATTAGAAATAGCCCTCGCTCTCAGACGACACCAGAGCCTCCATGAGACTGCCCTGTCAAGCTTGTGTGGACGGTCAGAACCACGCATCGTCATAGGCTGGCCGTTGCATTCCTGCGAATTCGACGCCGCCGCATCTCAGGGATTGTGTGACAAGTGCACCCAATTGGCCATTCCGTCGCCCAAGGTAATGCGGTATCGTCGAGATGGGAATCATACGTGAGTGCATTTGTTCGTCATCTAGAAGAAAACGGCTCATTGGCCGAAACTGAAGACATCTCGCAACATTGCTGCTCCGAGCCTTCATATACATAGCTCTCACGACGGCTGGATCCAATCAACTAGCTCGTGACACTCTAGCACACCCTTGGCATCACCTTACAACATCATACTTTCCTTGTTTCATGAATTTGTTGGCTCGCCATCTCCACTCTCAGGTAACGTCTGGTTGTCTCGGAGGATCGTTTATTTGCCTGTCATCCCAGAGCGTCTCTCCGACATCAACGCCAACCAGATCGAGTGTCATTCCAGCAGTTCCAGTGAATGTTGTTATTTTGGTTTAGATCGTTGTGTCATGTTCAATATCAAAAGAACAAGGGTTTAGATCCCAAGGGCATGTGAACATGACGGTATGCACCTGAACTCAGTAACGGACCAAACCTTGTGGCACTTGCACTTTCAATTGGTTTACTCCCGTGACGTCAGCAACCATCGCCGGACTTAACAGCAAAGGCTAGTGTTTCACCAAACCCGTCGGGGTTATGCCGACGGTGGGATCTGATATCTTGCTTAGATCGGGAGGCGGCGTCGCTGAATCTATTGGATGTTCAACCGGCTTGAACGACCCGCAGAAAAGAATTTGCATATCTCCTTTACCGATTAGTTGTCGCCATGCCTAACAGGAACTCGTCGCAATCGAACCACTTTCAGTCCGCACACTGGATGTCCTCCAGGCGGCGTTCAATATATTCCTTGCATCCATCTGAACTATCCTGGCGATACAGAAATAAATGCCAAGACCCGATTGATTGAAACAGCACCAATTGTATCCCGATCTCATTGATGGATAGGCTAACAGGAAACCCCGTCCGACTTGCGGACAGAATTGAAGAAGTGTCAATAATCATGTTCTGCGGGATAGTGGGCCGTATGCTGGAGTGTATCGCTTGGCAATCGTCAGGTAGACACACAAGACTTGGAACCTTGACCACAGGCTTTATTTTACGCTCTGGGGAGAGATAATGTTAGGGCCAACCGTGTACGCGGCTCAAAAGACAAACATGTCACGATAGACGCAATTTCCTGAAGGTGTGCATGTGATTGTCACCCTCATGTATCTCTGACTCACATCGAATGGGACTATTTCCTGGCCGCGCGAAGGTGTGCAAGAGTCTACAGCAGTTAACGATCTGGTGAAAGAGAACTCCTGGAGCCCTGTGAGTCACCCTCTGACTCGGGACGCCAGTTCGAGTTGAATCGCGCTTATCTGTCGCTATGCGCCACGCTTTCCGACTTCAAGGTTGGCTTCACAAACCTAGATGCTTTCTGCGCGTTCCACACTGTCACCGCCGATGACATGTCGGCCAAGCAGAAGGTTATCCTACGTACGTGCACACGTTACTTTCTACCTTGCCTGATTTCTGTCCCCCCATTCCCACCGCAACACATGATGCCCATTGATCTTAGCTTCGCCACTTGGCATGTGCTTGGTGTGCATGCACCTGTCCGCCGATTTCCTTATCATCGCACCTCACAACCATGACTCGAAGAAGCGACGCACCCATCTTAGGTGGAGCTCAACCCCGTCTGTGCTTTACGTTGCTCGTGTCCCTCGTATGCTTCGTGTTCATCAGGAGCTCGGCTCTTTCGGTCCGTAGCGTTTCTTGCGATTGAAACCGACGGGAGGTACCACCTCGTCCGCCCGCTTGTGCAAACCAATAAACGCGCATGTCCCTGTCAGTACTTCGTCCCCAGGGGCACAGCACAACGCGACTGACTAAAACGCAGCGTAGCCAAAGACAATACAGGAACCACTTTTTGCCCAAACGAGTACGAGGAACAGCGGGGTGATTGAACGGCCAAGGACGAGGTGAACCATTTGAACTGTCGGTCGTGTGTATGTCAACGAGCTCGAGTCCTCAGCCCTGACTCATTCTATTCCGTAGGCAAGGAACCGCCTGCATGCGGTGGACAATCTGTTTTCCCTCGGAATATATCGCACTCTTCCGCGGAACCGTTTGAAACACGGTCCTGATGGGCCTGGCGTATCAAGATTCAAGTGGGCAGACCAGAGCCACCCGAACCCACCACCAAGATTCAATATTCAGCATCGACAGATCCTTGAATTCGTCAAATAATACTCCCTCCCCCCGGCGGGATCTTTGATCAGCGTCCTCTTCCCCCTTGTTTCCGCTCATGCAGTGGTACCACTTGGCGACAGGGGCGCCCGGCGCGTAAGCCGATATCTCCCTTGTTTCGGTCCTGCTTCCTTGAGCGTGGACCTGAGCGTACTTTCCAGGACTACGAAGCCATCAACGACGAAACTGCGCAATCAATTGTTCCTTCTATCGCTCAAAAGTACTCCACCACCATACTCAAGGCTATCAAATGATGCGATCCACAAGAGAGCGGGGGAGGCACATGCACGTTGATAAATTTCATCTACATGATCAGACGATGACTTGGGCGAGATCAATGACTCGCCCCCTTCCCGGCCCCTCGGCAAGTGTTGGTCACGTAACCGCCCCAGTCCCAGAGCGGACGGTGATTATCTGCTGCACCGAGGGGATCATGTCCAGCATATGTTCGTATCGTTCGAGGTCTATTAACGGGATCTAACTGCCTTGGCCCCGTTGGCGTGCAGGATCCGTCCGGTGATGCGCATGTGAGAATAGACCGCGATACGCACGCAGTGGTTTAGCAAGAAGCTCCAGTCTCGAAACATGTTCTAAAAAAAAGAGCCTGGCGCCTGACGGACGCACAGGAAGCAAGTTGGACCATATCTCCGACGAAAGACATACCTCGCGAAGCGATTGGGCCACGGCGTGTCCTTTTATCCAGACTTTCCATCAAAGTGGCCGAATGTTTACCAGGTCGCTGCGGTGAAGCTCCGTGGCTGTGGCGTCGCCAAAACATGCGACCTTGCTGCTCCTGGGTCCGTTATCTTGTGCACGTTACGTTTCAGCACAAGGTACGAAGTCGTTCCACCGCCTCCCCGTGCCATCAGCATCTTTCTTATCAAAGTCCCGCAACAGCTGTGTGTTCGCATGTCTATATAACGTCGTGACAAAGCCACATGTATGTGGGTGATCCGGTTGAGAAGGTGTCCAAAGCTGTTGTCGCATGACATGTTTTCCCGTGGGTGGTAATCAGCGTAGATGTAGGTCTGTGAACAATAGTTGTGTTCTAACAATCAATACTGTCTTCCCTGTCTGCAGACAACTGATCGCGAACGTTTGTTCTCATCTTTGCCTAGTGATTACCAATTGATATTGGGACATTCTTGCATGTCCAAGAACTGGACAATAACTTGCTTGAACGGTGCCAAGGCTTTTGCGTACCGTCGCCTGAATCAGCTGTTCCCTTTTCTTGTGCGGTCATGTAGTTGACGTGTTGTCAGCGCTTTGACCTTGGCCCCCGTCGTTGTATACAAGATTTTTGCGGAGGAGGTACAACCACACCTTGGCCCTCACCCAGCTCAAAGAAAGCAAGTCGTATTGGATTCCAAGACACGATTCTCACGTACACATCCTAGAACATCTAGGAAATGAAAATAAAATAAAATAAAAGACTATACCTCTCGTCCAGGAAATAAGTAGCATGGTACGTCTGTCATGATAACGAATTGATCAGTCGAGAGGGGGGGAGAGAGAATTCGGGGTTGAACACGCCCATGCGAAGAAGGCACCGTCTACAATTCCTGGGACAATTCGCCCCGCTCATCTCTTCGCCATGTGCAACTGAGGGATAACCCCTGGACAGCACCAGAAGTCGTCCCGACAAGAGACCACTCCAGTCTGCAAACCGGCCAAACGCGTCCTGTTGGAGTACATGCAAGATAAGAGGGTGATGCTTTATTGGCCTGAAATATTCTCAGGTAGTTCTCGTCGTATCGCCGAAGATGTGCGTAGGAGGGTCTGAAGTACCGAGGTCGATGAGGCGCCTGAGACGCGAATGACGGAGCGTGCCCATACGTCACAGTGGGCAATACAACGTACAGGAATCCGATGAGACGACCTACCCAACTCTCCATCCGCTTCCACAAGAGAAAAAGGTAGTGCGGGACATGTTTCGCGGTAATCTGGGGAGACGTAAAAACTCGGAGATGAATTTAAAAAAAAAAAAATCATAAAGAATGCCAGGTTGATGGAATGAGTCCAAAAGAGTTTCCCATTCAGTTGGGATCTTGTTAGCGAGACGTAATACAGTAAGCATCGCAGAATATGAATATGAAGGAACTTGGCTTCCTTTGGTGTTTATTACGATGAGGGGTGGTGAGTGGATGGAATGAACTCGGTGACCACTGTGGACGAACCGGTTGTCCGTCGCATCGAGATAGTTATCTCCGGAGCAATGACTGTATCAATGTCAACGCAGCACTTCAAAGATGATGAGAGCATCCCTTTGCAAAGATACATAAATCAATCACCGTTTGTCCGACATGCTTTCCTCTGGCGCGTCTACGGATAAAACTCTATGATGCCTTCTATTCCAGTAACTTGTACAACTAGCATCTCGATGGTCATCGCGGACGCGAGGAAGACCTCGCGCTATTGATGCTCGATGCATGCCGCTCCTCGTCCGGCACAATGCAAGACTAGTCAATACCTCTAGAGACGCATGACATACCCAGGATAAACTTTGATTAACGAACCAGTGATCATCTTTTCAGCCCACGGAGCCTTGTTCACATTCGGGACTCGGGGCTCGGGGCTGGGGGCATGAATATCGGATAAAATGTCAAGTGATCGTCTCTTGGGATGTTCAGAAAATGAGACTTACTAGGTGCTTGTCTCTGATGCCATCCACGTCGAGCGAATCTGGTCGTGTGCCTGCGACAGTGCATTCGACAAACAAATCCAATTGCTGGTCGACGAAGTGACAACACGCACGGGAAGTGATACCGAGAAACATGGTAATGTCGACTTTTGTGTTTCGTAGAGCTTGTTGAACTCGGACAATATATGTGAAGGTAAGACTAGGAAGGTAGGTCAAATTAACCCTGGTCAGTGTTACAAGCACCTTGGACACTGCAAAACCTCATATGCGCTCTAGAACAAGGTACAGAAGATTACAGTCAGCAAGCTAGGAGCTGCACAAGCGAAAGACTATCCATGAACATTCTGACGGTGCCTACTGACATCTGACATACCAACATTTTGTTTGACCTCCCATCCAACGTCGTTCATACCGCCGACGATTCAGAGCAAGCGAACAACACGGTTCATTCTGCCAAACTTGACCAGACTGGAAGCCTCCGTAACTCGTGGTACTATGGTGGACATGTACTCTGAAGAACCTGATGACATTAGGTTTTCCATCGAGACCGTATGTTTGCATGGGGGTTTTTTGAACGGACGAACGCTCATAAATATTTAGTAAGAGAACGACGTCGTGAAAGGCTTCGAACATTGCATCGAATTTATCGCTCAACGTGATGGCGTGTTGAATGTCGGAACCCTTGAAAAAAGTGTAGGCTAGGCATGACGTTTGTTTCAGCGTGACATGCTTGCATTTGCGAGGGTTCGTCACAAGTGATGAGGCCTTGAGGGAGACTTGAAGTAGCGGTATACATAATTATGCGACAAACAAACTCATGATATGATACCGTCTTGAAGAACAGGAACGAATATATTTTGTCGTGCATGAATGCGCAAGTTCGACCGACAGCTGAGAGTTGGATGTGTGCTCTACTCGGCTTGGATTGGCCCCGATCCAAAGGACCGTTCAAGAGTGATATGTTTTTCAAGTTCGCTGGTGCAGATATATATAATAGCTAGGGCATGGTTGACGATAGCACTAATACGCGACCGATGCCCTGGTAACTTCAACGCGTCAGAAATTGAAGCTGGGACAGTCGTCGTCGTCGTCATGAGGAGTGTGCCAGCATTCATGTCATCTTCTGCTCAGACAGTCCATAAAAAGGAGCCGCCTTTCTCGCTACCTTGCCCGTCTACAGCCGGAGAGAGACTCATTAGATACACGGAATGTATGCTACAGCTTAGTGCATCGTTCAGTGCATCATGGGTTCACATTAGTGCTTCCGTAACGCGTGTCGTGTCAGGATTCGCGAAGTAGTATAGGATTTGTTAGAAGTCTAGGATTGTAAAACGTGCACATCGCTATAGCATACTACTTGATCGTCAAAAACGTTAAGAATAGGGTGGAGGGCACGGAGGTCGATGGATGCGCCGATAAAGTCGAAGACGGCACTGGAATCTGGACGGACGAATCAAATTTTCAAAAGGGGAGTATCCTTGAGTTTACCACGATGGTCAGGTGCAGTTCCAAGCTGGGTAGCCACAGAAACGCCATGGTCCTCTCGATGCCAGAATGAGGAACCTCGATGAGAAATGCACCTCGGGCCGCTACACACCGAAACATATGGGCATTTGGACCATCTTCACGTGAGGTAGTATAGCTGCAACACCATATTCTGGGTGCGACATGTCCTGATCAAGACAAACACCGTGTGTCATATAATCGATCTATAATGATTCTGGTAAAGGACCCTATTGGGGTACGTGACAAACTGAATAAAACTCTGTTCCTTGATGGAGAAAGTTTGATTGAGAGATGAGCTTTGGGATGATTTTTTGTTTCAATATCTCTCAAAAATAAAAAGCTTCGAGGACAGCTACTTCTCTTATCAACAAGAAAACTGGCCGTCACCGAACTTTTTTGTTCTGTGGATTGTTTCTCCAACGCCAACAGAATTAACTTGGAGTATGGGATCATCAGGGAAGCCTTGGAAGGACTACCTCCCATTGAACGTATGAGCAGGCGAGTCTGACAGCTAATGTTGAATTCTACATTACAGTGAGCGAATGGTTCTGTGAATCCGTGTTGTCACTTGTGGGTGTAGTCAATATCCTGCTGGCGCCAGATTCGGATAACTTACCTTGGGTGCCTTCCTTGCCTTGTGTGATTGCTCTGCAGCTTTATGCATGTTTGTGCACTGATAGAATTGCTTGATGTATTGGTGGGAAAACTCAATCTGAAAATGGAGAATCACTCGGATATTTATTGTGATAGCGAGGAGATCTTCATAATTTGAGTAGTATATAAATCTGTCATTCAAAATAAATAGATCATGCACACGCTATCTGGGTATGTGTGCCATTTATCTGTGATGAGATATTGGATGAAGTTGAGCAGGCAATAGGAATATTTATGGGTAGTCCAAGTTACCTTTCTTCTATTGCCGGCAAGCGACTGTCCAAGAAGATGGCTCCACTGGATGCAAGATTGCATACAGACTAGGAAATTGATATAGTTACATGAGTTTAAAAATGAATGATGAATAGGATCATACCTGGAGGATGTCTGAATCTTCAAGGCATCAAGCCACGCACTAATATACCTTTGGGAGGAATTTGCCAATTCAACCCTTGCCGAATGGCAAACGTTTGGAAGGAGTGTAGTCATGTGATTGCTGTGAGACGACGGAGGCGCTGTACTGGATGTCTAGAACTGACACCTTACCTCGATGAATCACCTAAAGGCCTGAGAATGGCTGCATGAGCGTGAACAAGAAATTCAGGCAGACTTTTGATTGGTGAACCAAGGTTGTAGATAGCGATGTATCCATTGAACGAGTGACCTATTACATGAGTATGAGGTGATTCCTGTCTGACACGATGCTTGCCGTCAGTCGTGAGCGGGAAGTGCAGAGGTGTGGCACGGTCCGAGCTCTGAGCTGTGATACACGAGGCAATTATCAAGAGTATATATAAAGACGAAACCCACTATTAGGACATTGGACCGTGCTTGCAGGCACTAATGTGCTGGTGTGAACTCAGGATTAACTCGACCGGGTACCGTGACTGTGCACCATACTGATGAAAAAAAAGGGGGGAGGGGTGCCAGCCAGCGACGGCTCACGACACCCAATCCAGGTACTTGACATCGGGTACTATTTGTGGGCCATGTCACTTGCTTTTGCATATCTTGACCATAGTATGGATTCGAAATTCCTAGAGGTTGGCGACTGCGACGTTCGGCGGTCCACGCGTCTGTCGATGGGTGTGAGAAATGAACAGGAAAACTCGGAACGCAGCTGTACTCGCATTCCGACGTGTTGGCTCTAGATCCGCTCGTCCTCGTTCCATTTTCCTTCCCCACACCATGTCGATGTGACGACCCAGACTTGCCCAGCCTATAACCAGGACCCCTTTCCCACAGCACCTCAATTCATACAGCCCGAGTTTCCCTTGTCCTGGGACCAACCTGCGCCACCTGCGCCCAAAATAACGGCTTGAAAAAAAAAAAAAAAAGAGGGAGAGAAAGAGGTCTAACGAGGGATCCATCACCGTGCCTTGCTTGCCTTTAACACGCCCCGCACAAACGTTCCAACGCCAGTCAAACATGCGGCAGGGTGGTACAGTAGTCCTATCGCACGCGTGTCCTCCCTCCCTCTCTGGCGAGTCTCCACCACCAACCAAAAAGAGGGTCCACATCGCATCGGACCGCTCATATCAACCCCATATACTCCGCGATTGGACATCCCATCGTATCGATCGTCTCCCGCACACGTCTCCGCGGCGGTAGTGCTCTACGTTATCTTTCGTGGACCCTTCTCGTGGACCCTTCTCTGACTTTCTATCATGTTCACCGTCGGAACACGACCACGCCACGCCATCACTCGACTACTCGTGGCCGGGGCTGAGGGCATCCGCACGACGAGTGCATCGCGCGTGGCATCTTTTTTTGTATCCCGCATGCTGTGGATAGGCTGATATACTCCTTCTATCGCATGAGATCCGTGTGTTCATATTACTCTGTGGCTAGTTACATGTGTAGACTGATACAGAAAACATTGATGAACACCGAGCACGGGCATCGCGAATTAACGCTTAGAGTATCCCGAATCATACATGTCCTGAGGGAAATGGAATCAACACAGAACGGCATACAGACGCCAAACTACGTCTGAAAAAAGAAAAAAAAAAAAAAGGAGAAACATGTTCGAGGCAAAGGCGTTAGTTAGAACGCCTGACCTGCCTCGAGTGGCATCGCGACGCGCCACGAAAACGAGTACGACACTACTATAGACTTAAACGGATTATAGGTAATAGACCAACAAACGGGTATCATCAGAGAAAAAAAAAGATGTGATGTTGCAAGTGGTGCTGCGGTGCGTGTGATTGAGGATACGAATGAACGTGTGCATGTAATTCAGGAGCCAGTCCTAACCAGAAAGAGGTTGAATTCGACGCCGCATATATCGAGCATGTGCACGTACCAGGCAAATGTAGGCATACATACAAGTCGTTACAATATTCAACATGATAAACCAGGAATAGGAGGGAGTTGGCCCAAGTTGAGAACCCAGTCGCTGCCAGACTTGGGCTGAGTCAGGCCAAGAAAGATAGTTTTATGGCAAAGGACGTCGACCCTCTTCCATCCCAGGGAGCGCTCCACCTTTGGAAGGCTAGGAGCAACTTGGCAGCGGAGTTGAAAAGCATCCTCGACTGCCCTGCGGTCGCGGACCAACCTCACCTCCTCGAGAGTGAGCTGTTCGTTAAAGGCCTTGTAAATCGCCTCAAACACGTCTCGACAGGTGATCCCACGGGCGTTCTTGACGTCCACCTCCCAGGAAAATGGTTTGCGTTCAAAGATGATGAGCATCTTTGTCATGGTGCCATTGGCAGCGGGTTTGTTCAGCTGGGCCTCGGACAGCTCTGTTCGATGATGACAGCCTGATTGGAAGGTTATGTAGTCCACCGGAAAGGCTATATCAAAGCGAAGGAGTTGCTTCGAGCGTCGTGCATCATACGGAAGCAACTGCCAATGCAAATCGAATGCTGGCGGTTTCATAGGCACTGCCACCAGCGATCAGATAAGGTATATGAACGATACACGTGGGAAGCAAGGGGAATGATAAGGGGGGGAGGGGGGTGGTAAGAGGCCGGTGTGCATACTTACCCAAGCGCGATCCAGGGGGCAACACGCTGGGGACGTTGTACCGAGAGCAAACTGCCTTTTTGGCAGCACACAACTCCCCGTCGCTGTCATACGAGTCGTAGGGCTGTGCGTTCCTGCTTCTCTTGATGAGAATGGACTTTAGGGGTTTTGCAGGCTGTCCAGCAGTGGGATTAGCCCTGGAGGATGAGGGCATGATG
>JBBPJS010000150.1:0-22806 GCA_038088835.1 Singerocomus rubriflavus
CGCCTCTGGTAGTGGAACAAATCATGCAAATACAAAGACAGCCCGTCCTGTACGTCTTTCTCACGACGACACCTATATCACCTCACTTTCTATTAGGCTCAGCAAGCAAACTACGTATCTCAACCCTCAAATGCGATGGGGATTCATGTTATGGTATGCATTCACCTCATGAACGTATACTACTGGACTCACAATAGAACAACATTAGCAGAAGCAGGCGACGCCAGAATTTCGATCGCGTTCAGGTTACCGGCGTGGATGTGTTGTTTTAGTACGACTATCGAGCAACAGATGCACTGAGTTTGTTAACCAGGGGCTGCTTGATGTGCCCTCACCAAACCCCAGTAATACATCGTTGTAGATACCATCACTACATTACGTATTATAATCCCTCTACGAACATTATATCAAAGTCTGAACACCAAAACTACAGAGTGCTCCAGAAGCAAGACCAAGAATCGCAAAGGAGCCACTCAGTGTTGCGGCGACATCCACGTCCTCGCGGCCCTTGAGCCCGAGATTATGCTCGAGGGATGAGACAGCCAGCGTAGCCACAGTAGAAACAAAGCCGTTCGTGTAGCCCATCATCAGCAGTATGATCATGAACAGGACGTCGGAATTTATGATTGGTGGGATCCGGCCCGTTACTGAGAGTGGATGGAAATTGCAAAGAAGGATCAGGGGAACGAATAGCGTCCGCAAGAGAGACATGACTAGGATCTTCCTGGCGGACCAGACAAGCAGGCGAGGGAACGAACAACTGTACCGCCCAGCGAGATCTCCGGCGCTAAAAACGAAAGAGTGGATTGCGGTGAACAACAAGGGATGGACGCCTGGATTCACGGATTGTACCCGCGCTGTGATTGCAGGAAAAACTGCCTGAAAAGGGACATCATCAGCTGCAGAATGATTTATGGCCAATAAAAGGGGGGCTCACCATAGTGACTGTGAATACATATGTGGAAGAGAACATGAAAATCAAGTTCTGCCTAAGGACTTGATAAACACGTGAATCGGTCTCTGTGTGCGGATGTCCGCGTTCATCCACGAGCAATCCGGTAAGTTCATCTGCATCACCAATTCTACGCCGGCGTTGTTCTAGAGTGTGGGTGACGGATTGAAAGAAAGGCTGCCTCGTCAACCACGTGTAGGCAACCAGTGTGACACCGAGAAAAATGGCAGAAACACCAAAGAAGATTCGTGCAGCCATTTCTTCCGCTTGGCCATCTCTACTGTTAACCCCAGTTGAGACGGGTTCCGGAGACGAACTCCAAAGGGAGATCGCTGAGCTGGCGACCTGTACAACACTGGCCGCAACAGCTATGGCGCCTTGTCCTGATAACACAGTTTGCAGAAACGATCGACCAAGAAGCGCCGCCCCAGCGTAGGTAGCTGTACAAAGATAGCCAGCTGAGACCCCCAGGAAGGCTGCGTTGGAGAGGGCAAAGAAAAAAAAGCTCGATGATGTGTTTCGAATGTACGTGCTCAGACACAGAGATGTGACAAGGAGGATCATCACAATGACAGACACAAATATACGGCGGGATGGAGATGACTGCCATATCCTCAGTGAGTAATCACAACGATCATTCATTGAGATTAATGGACCTGTTTCGAAGTGATTGTGCAGTAAAACTGGCAGACCAACTTGGAGAGTGTGTAGACAGTAGACATGTACGAGCCAAAGGTCGAGTAGAAGGGGGAGCCGGCCATCCGGGACAAGAAAAACGAGGTGCCGTTGACAAAGGCTGAGTAGAGTGATGAATACTACAGAGTGGATGTTTGACGAAGAATCTCACCATTCCAAGGTAGCAGAATGGCGCAGCCCAACAGAAAGTACGTCCACTTTGCTCGATCCTTGACCAGAACTTCCTCCTCGCTTACTGGGAGAATATCGTTCTCATCAACTCTGGTCTCGTGCACGTCAGAGTGGTGAGTTTGATTCTCCAGGGATAGAGCGGCGCGATATTTTGCCGAAGAATCTGGCATGCTAGTACGAGATAAGGACCAACACATACCGCCAGACTACTGTTCAAATAGCCACCGCCCGGGACCAAGGCAGTGAGCATCCGCGTGGCGATAGAGTGTGCATGGAATTGTCAACATCAAAACCATTGGACTGCAATCAGCAACGAGTATGATCCGCCACAAGTCGGGCTGTAAAATCACATGGTGTCATTATGGACTGCTGAGTCAAGCGCGGCGCCTCACTATATCCGACGTGCTGACGCTCGAACAATCTCTCTGTTCTATAGTATATGGAATCAGATTGGCCTATAGTTGCAACTGAGGCTCACCTTCTGTATCTAAGGACTTGCGACGTCACCGGGTATGGAGAGCCAAGAGTACTTTGGACTTGCAATCAGAGCATCCTCGGGACTAAAATGGGGTGGCCGCGAGGCTATTCCTGGATCGGCACGGGCATGGTTTGACTCCGGTGTGGTGGAGCAGTGCAGGAGTTATACTAACGTTTGTCTCTCAGGCCACTATGATGATATGGTTGTGCGCGAGCATCTCTCGTCTCTGCCGTGTTCGTGAGCTGTTCGTGCGCTGGTCGTGGTGTCTGCCAGTATTGTATTGGTCTTCCGGTGGCTGACACCCGGGCCATTACGAGCACGGAAAGACACCTGCTAGAAAGGAAGTGCTCGCATCACAGTAAATCGCGAACGGGCCAAGTCGGAGACGGTTGACTATTCCCACTGCTAGAAATCCTAGATTCGCTCCATATGCAGGAGTATTAGGAGATGGTCATACTCCGTATAGGGATCTCCCTCCCCCCGTACAGGTACTCCGGGTGTACTGACACATTCGATAATTACTGCTTGTTGTTACAGCGAATCAGATAAACTCTACGTGCCCGGAAACATAATAAGCATTATTGTGGGCATTGCAGCCGACAATCATATCATACTCTGAACACCAAAACTACAAAGTGCCCCAGAAGCAAGACCGACATTTGCAAAGAAGCCACTCAGTGTTGCGGCGACGTCCACGTCATCGCGGCTCTTAAGCCTAGGATTGTGCTCGAGGGATGAAGTGGCGAGTGTAGCGAGGGACAAAACAAAACCATTTGTGTAGCCCATTGTCAGAAGTATGATCATGAAAAGGATATCGGAATTTATGGCCGGTGAGACCCAGTTTGTTGGTGCAAGTCGATGAAAATTGCAAAGAAGGATCAAAGGAACGAATGGCGTCCGTAATAGAGACATGACTAGAATCTTTTTGGCAGACCAGACAACCAGGCGAGGGAACGAGCAACTGTATCGCCCAAGAAGATCTCCAATGTTGAAAACCAAGGAGTGGACTGCGGTAAACAATAAGGGATGGATGCCTGGATTCACGGATCGCACACGAGCTGTAATCGCAGGAAAAATCGCCTGGTTCAGGATATCAGCTGGAGAGCAATTGCCGTAATTGGAAGGAAGAACTTACTAGAGTGACTGTGTACACATACATGACAGAGAACATGAAACCCAAGTTACGCCTAAGTACCTGGTAAACATGCAAATTGGCTCCTGACTCGGGATTTGGGCGGCCATCCGCAACTAATCCAGTAAGCTCATCTGTGTCTTCGACTCCATGGTATTGTTCCGGAGTGCGGATAACGGATTGAAAGAAAGACTGACTTGCCAACCACGTGTAGGCAACTAATGTGATGCCGAGAAAAATAGCGGAAACACCAAAGAAGATTCGTGCAGATACTTCTTCGGCTCGACCATCTCCACCATCGGCTCTCTTGATTACCATTGAGACCGAGTTCAAAGACAAACCCCAAAGGGAAATCACAGAGCTAGCAACCTCTATGATGCTGGCCGCAACCGCAATAGCACCTTGTCCCGATAACATTGTTTGCAGGAACGATGGACCAAGCAGTGCCGCCCCGGCATAGGTAGCCGTACTAAGACAGCCGGCCGAGACTCCCAAGAGAGTGGTGTTGAAGAGAGTAAATAGAAAAAAGATTGACGGTGTGCCTCGGATGTATGTGCTAAGACAGAGTGACGTGACAAGAAGAATCATCATGATGACGGACACGAACGTGCGGCGGGACGGGGATGACTGCGTTATCGTACAGTGTGGGTAGTCGTAACGATCATCTGATAAGACCTACGAACCTGTTTTGAAATGATTGTGCAATAAAATTGGCATAATAACTTGGACAATGTGTAGACAGTAGATATGTACGAGCCGAAGGTCGAGTAGAAGGGGGAGCCGGCCATCCGGGACAAGAAAAACTCGGTGCCGTTGACAAAGGCTGAATAGAATGATGAGCACCACGGGGTGGATGTTTAACGGAGAATCTCACCGTTCCAAGGCAGCAAAATGGCGCAGCCCAGCAGGAAATACGTCCACTTAGTTCGGCCTTCAGCTGGAATATAGCACCTGCTTGTCGAATGAGGATTATCCCTATTGTGGACGTCAGAATCCTCTGAGGATGGTATAACGTAGTATTTGGCAGGAGAATCTGGCATGCTCGTCCAGGTACAAAATTAGTTCAAACGCCAGATGATCCCCCATGGTACGACTCTGGCTCTAGTTGAAATAGTCCAAGCCATAGCCAGTGACGAGATCGAACGTTATAATTAAAAAGATATCGCAGCTACCTCGGAAATGAGATAACAAGTACTTGCCGTATTCAAATCCCGCTCGGCCGTGGAGTTGAGTACTTATCGGAGCTTAAAACTTATCAGTTGCGTTGGGCTTCATTGGACTCAAACGAACTTTGGCCTAGATTCGACTCAATTCAGTTTGCGGTACATTAGTGTTCATTTTTGACGATCCTTGTTTCCTGTAATGCACAGGCGTCATGAAGTGGTGTTAGTTCGTCGATCGATCCTCCTCTTAAAGAAATCCAAAAGTTTCACCCCTTTGCCTCACCAACGTTTGTTGATATTCATATGCATCAAGTGCTCCACCCCCGATAAGCATTTGCAAGGTGAGGTTGTCCGTGACCGTTGGACTCCTGACATTCTTCAGCATAGAGCGTGTCCTGTAGTAGGACCAAGGGTACGACACCGGCAACAAGCAAGAAGGCAAGCGGCATCATTGTTGGGTTGGTTAATGACAATAGCTCTTATCCTGCTTTAGAACACCTCTTTGTTGCTAGTCAGGGTGGCATTTCGCACTATTTCACACAACGGCGTGGTCAACTTCTAACCAAACGCGAAGCAAAAGTTGAAATAAAGTTATAAAAGGAAAACAGAGCCAAGGCCCTGTTTTCTTTGGTGTTGCCTATTGCCGCTTACCTCGGCTACTTGGGCTTCACCTCGGCTACAGTAGTCCCAATACAGCATTTATATCATGAAGCAGTGCAAGACAGAGTAAACACGGCACGTCTCAAGCCCAGTCGCCTTTTCCACTACTCAAACTACGGAAAAACTCGGTATAAGCATGGTTGGTATGGAAAAGAAGCTGCCGAAGTTCAACGGCAGGATCAACCTGAAGGAAACGGATATTGACCCACTGTCTTGATTGTTTCTCTGTGGTTTGCTCTGAGGTTTTCATACTATTAAGCGTGATCAACCTGCAATGACATCATGCGACGAAGATAGATCGAACAGACATCAACCTACCAACTAACCATCCAACCTCTTCCTTCCCAATCCTTACTGCCTTTAAACCTTGCATAGTCAGTGACAAGCTCTTGCAGGATGGGATGGAGCTGGTCTTTAACATGAAGATGCAACTTCAAAGTGTCTATAAAAGTGATGAAGTTCTGTGAGTGAAATGACTGATTGATCCATATAAGACACACTATGGAGGGAAACACACTTGAGTTGTCTTGACAATCCATTTGCTAGTCTCTGGAGTGTTCTACTGTCGCTGGCACACTGACTTTAGTGCAATGTAGTGCAGCTGGCATATCCATTTGAGAAATATCGGATGAGCAACGGACTGTACAAAATCAAGGGATGACTATCCATCTGATAGCGTGTCATGAATTGCTCGATCGAGGGGACAGAATGCTTGACAAGCTTAAGCATCATGGGACAGCAGCCTTGTGCACACTGGCGAATATCTCTCTCACAACTACAAATCTCAGCAAGAATCTTGGAATGGTCAGAGGTTGAGAAGGGGACTTACTCGGCAGCTATTAGTACATCGCGGACGTACACTCGTTCGAGGTAGTCCAGTGTGACTATTATATCCCGAACAACATCGCCAAGAGAGTATTTCTCTCATTCTGCATTGGTAGCATACAATCGAACCTCTTCATCAAGCAAGAGCACACAGGACACAATGGGGACAAGATAACCCACTTATATTTTCAGGTTTATTTTCAAAATAGTGTACTTAAGGCATGTACTGTATAGGGTCAGTGCATGGGAGATGAGCCACATGACCTATGCTTACATCTTGATTTGATCACACTCTAATTTGATCTTTTCAGTTGATCTAGTATTGGAACTACCATAGCCGAGGTAAGCGGCAATAGGCGAGACAGGCAACACTGTAGGAAATATACTTTGATCGAGGTAACGCGAGTGCGCGACTAACGAGATATGAACTCAGTCGTTGCACGATGTAACGGACTGAGGTGCTCGAGTGTGAAGTACATGTCTTATATACGAACTAGACTATATACTATCCAAAAGGAAATACAAGGAGCTTTCAGAGCTCTGGACACAGGAATAAGGAAAACTATAAGTACGCGATGGAGGCTATGAAAATGTCCATACGATCTATGTATTCGAGGAATGATGACGTGACGATCCATGTGCGCACCGGGTGATCTGTCGAGCTGGTCGTGGTCCGGGCTGTGCACGCGCTTGTTATTTCAACAAACACTGAACAGTGCCTTGAGTTTCAGTTGCTTTCGTCGACAGACTGTAAGCCCATTGGCATACATATCACGTGCACTACAGTATATATCTTGCTGCAGTACATAGATGTAGAGTAGTCGCCCCTTGTCCTCGTACTTCGTAGTCGTCGTATAGATCGTGGTCCAGTTCTGTTCTGCCCGATCCCTCAGTGTTCCTGCCATTAGCCACGGTGGGCTTTCACAGACCTCAATAAACTGAGTTCGGGAATGTCGGACACATCAGTAAAATGTACAGTTACTTTTTTGGTACTTTTTCGAACTTTTTCTGCTGCTTTGAGGGCGAAAAAGTGCTTTTTGGGACCACAAAGCAGTAAAAAGCGTGGAAAAGTAAGCTGACAATTTGCTGATGCAGTATGTATGTTTCATACAACTTCTATTCCCAGTCTGGAGGAAAACGCCCTTTATATGAGGTATGCTTACATTCTCCAATGTCTCCATGAATGCCATCGTGACATCGCCTGAGTTGAGTCCAAAGGCACAGCTCGAAGCTAAGGTAGCTAGCCGAGTCGGTAAGCTACTTCAACCGAAACTTGGTACCATACCAAACAGGACCTTATATGAGGTGTCCTATGTCTCCACAAATGCCATTGTGACATCGTCCGAGTTGCGGAGTCCAAAGGCTCTTAGCCAAGCTAGCTAACCGAGTCACTGAGCTACCTCACCACACCGAGCAGGAAAAGGTCGCACACGGACCGTGCACCTTTCATCTGTTCCCTTCGACATGAGGTCGTCTGCAGCATTCTCTGTTATCCTTGCAGCATCTGTATCTGCCTCTTCGGTCATCACTGTTCCACTAACGAAGCTCCAACGCACTGGAGCGTATCTCAAGGGATCTCCTGACGCAGACCGTGCTCGTGCCATCTTCTTAAAGTCCCGTTTTCTGGGCGGGCCGACTACTGTTCCAGCGACTAACCTAGCATATGCCCAGTACTCCACGAGCGTTGGTATCGGGAAACCACCAACATATTATAACCTCATTGTTGACACTGGCTCTTCCAACACTTTTTGCGGGTAAGTGTAAATGATAGGTTGAACCCTCAGCATTTAATTCTTGTTGCAGTACTGGTACTCCGTATGTTCGGACGTCCACCAGTATTTTCATAGGGGAGGCTGTGAGCGTCACTTATGGGATGGGTAACTTCTCGGGATATGAATGTAAAGACCTTGTGACTGTGTTTGCACTGGATTGTTCACAGTAAACAGACCTTGACCAGGTGGCCCTTGCGCCCAATCTCGTCCTCACTAACCAATCCATTGGCGATGCACTATCTTCTGCTAGTTTCCGGGGCGTCGATGGCATTGTCGGTGTTGGACCTGTCGTTCTCACACGGGACACGCTCAAGCCGGATGTGAATGCAACAATTCCGACAGTCATGAACAACCTCATGTCACAGAAACTTATCGAGAACCAAATACTTGGCGTTTATTTTGCTCCTACGACAAGCAGCTCTGATACAAGTGAGTGAGTATTCCTTTTCTATTCTTGCCAATTGTAGAACCCGAGATATGTAGATGGTGTATTGACTTATGGGGGAGTCGACACCAGCCTGGTATGAATGCGCTCCTTATATCGTGTGTTGTTAGCTTAAATAACCTATGTGTGCCGTGTGCAGTACGAAGGCGAGCTGACGTATGTTCCTGTGACGGATACGTACCCAGCCACCGACTACTGGGGTATCAACGTCACTTCGTCTACATACGGTAATTACAGCATCATCCCTACTTCCACTGCCGGGATCGTCGACACTGGTACCACGCGTATGTTTGTCTTTTCCATCCCTACGTGGTCACTGACTAGATCTAACGTCAACGTCGCGTCTTTCAGAGGTCCTCCTCGCAGATGACTTCTTTGAAATATACACGAAGGCAATTCCTGGAGCGAAATTCGACAACGACACGGGTCTCATTGAGATTCCCCCAGCTTCCGTCCCATATATGCGGCCTCTCAATTTCCGTATTGCTGACAGAGAGTTCACCTTGGATGTCGCTGCACAACTAATTCCAACTAATCAGAGCGTGGCATGGGGTGGAGTTGCTGGCAAGCAATACGGCGTGGTTGGCTATATGGGAAGCCCTAGTGGACAGGGGTTTGATTTCATCCTTGGGCAGAAGTTCATGGAAAGGTACTATGCGGTTGGTAGTCGTTCGATCTTGGAGATGCGTCAACTCATTGATCACTTTTGGTAGGTATTCGACACGGACAACAGCCGAGTTGGGTTTGCTCAGACGTGAGTTCTGATCCGAGGCGAACCTAATCAAGTCTGAGCTTGCCCATTCACAGGAGCAACACTTTTACAACCTACCAAGGTTAAAAATTCGTATGACCCTGTAGTCCCGCTATTTCTTCAATGAGACACCTTGACTATGTCTCGAGATCCCTGCAGCCACCTGTTTAATCACGAATTCTTATATCGATCGTTGGCTGTTTAGCCATTTAGATCCTCCAAGATCATTGAAACCATCGTGTCGTGGGTAGTTACGGTCATCCACTGGGTCACTTTCTTCTCAAGGTCTCCTGCAACATAGTTGGCACTGGCCAGCTCAACCATATCGGAGTTCGCGGCATCTAGGGCACAACTAACCGCTGTTTTAAGTACAAAGGGTGCTGCACCCTTCGACTTATCAAGCCCAAAGGACCTTTAATATTTGATGCCAGTGGTATGAGCATGTATGAATCGGGCATGAGCTTGTGTTGCTAAATATTTTACTTTTTGTTAATCCTTTCTTGAGGTTTATGTTCCTCTCTGTTCGTGGTGCTAGACTTGATGCTTTATTAGTTGCCCCTGGCACACTTGTCGGTCAAGAAGGACCGTCAAATCGTGTTGAGATGTAATCTAAGATGGGATCCTCGTGAATGCACTCCATCGGTTTGCAATGAACCAAGAATTCGGTGCTGCATGCTGACGTGGATGCTACGGCAAAAGTAATGTACAAATGACGAACACTGTTCGTACCCAAGATGCAGACAAGAAACAACTGCCTTTAACCGAGGAGGGGATTTGTTTTACAGTCAAGTAGCCTTATTTTGAAATTGATCAAGTCGTTGTTCTATGCGGAAATCAAGATGGTTATGAGTCCTCTATACTCTCCGACGCATGAGGTAAATTACCTGGATAATGTTTTTAAACATATTCACATGGTCATGGACCTGGATTGCATCGGCCTGCGGGCACGGTTCCAATTTTGCCGTTTGGGAGGCCCTGTATCGACCATGAACCACAATTTGACGAAAATGATCAAGCCTTGGACTCGCGTTAATCATAGATCGTGACGAGCACAAAGTAGCTCTACCTCGTCCATAAACTTTTCGCACCTTTTCGTAGACACCAAGGTTCACCGTGTCCGAGAAACCTACTGTGATAAGGTTATGGAACAACCCCTCTGCGATGACCATGATGCCCGCGCAGAACACGGTGATGAGGTATGTCCACACCGTATATTTGTTGACTTGAGAGGACAAAATAGGGGACAAAAATGCTCAACACGCAAACAGCAAAGGCCGTGGTACGCACCGAAACAAGCATGGTATAATGAGACTACCCAGTGGAATACCCATACACCGCACTGTGTCAGACAACCTAGCGGATGATACAGCGGGGATGACCGTTCAGCTAGACAGATATACCATCTCGCGGAGAGGTACGCCAGCCACCAGGGAGCGAGGCCAATGAAGAAATACGAAATCGGGTGCGATTCAAAAAGCTGTGGGTAAAAAGAGAGAGTAGAGAGTGCGAGCGGGAAATATGTGAGAGACACGAGAAGTGTGGTCGATGCGAGGGTGTTTTGTGGTTGTGGGTTCATTATTGATGGGTCCAACCAGACGGCGGTTTAGGGGTAAGGAGCGTCGTGCATCGCCACCAAGTACTCAATGAACGTTGAAATGGAGCCTCGACTGCAAGACCGACCACGGGAACGAGCAAACGAGGCTTGTAGAGACATGGTGACGCGTGATTGCCACCAAGACGAGGAATCTCGTCCATCTTCTTTTGACCACCTCGTTTGCTTAGTACCGGGGGGGGGTCTATGAAAGTAACATGGACAGTGGGGCTACAGTATGAACTTTACTGCCAGCGGGGTGCAACCATTAGATAGCGTCTTCAATGTCATGGATAGGGTGCCAAGAATCCACGTCAAAAAGTCATTTTAGAACTGATATTCCTTGTCTCGCAGCGGTCGACATCGCGTAGTTGAGAGCACTGCCACCGGTCGACCTGCTGAGCAAGTCACCAGCTTGGGTTGCACGCCGTGATTTTGACAGACATTGCGTTCAGCCTTCGACAAGCCTGTTTTTTCAATGGCAACATGGCTGGTCGGTCACGTACCATGGTTTTTGCCTCTCCGAGTTAGGCCTCGTTTTGGGGCACTTCCCTCTCAGTTATCCCTCCAAGCGTATAGGCAGCTCAACATCGCTCTACAGACGCCTTCGCCTGCCTCGCTCGAGATTGAAACAATGCAATATCCCATGGAACACCTAGACCCCTCCGTATTCGAGCCAATGTCAGAGGAATATGCATTCGTCTCCTCGCCCGTTCCACATCATTTCACCCCACTCAGCTCTGCAGAGACTCTTCTGTCATACGTACTAAAGTCGGATTTTCGGACTGCAGAAGTGCTTCTCAAGGAGATGACGTCCCTCCGAATTCCAGTTCCCCCCCACCCCAGCTATGCCGATGCAGCCCTAGACGTGATTATGCGCTCTCCTCGGAAAGAGTCTTCAAAGCAGCGCTTGGACAGGTTCTCGGCTTGGTTGACGCTCATACCTGATCGTCACGAAAAAAGTATGGCGTTTTTTGCTATCCGAAAGCGCATCTTTCTGCACCTGGATCATCTCAATCTACCGCTCGTGTACCGCTTTGGTCTTATACTCGCCTCGAAGGGGTATTTCACTGGAAATGCAGCTTTGCAGGTCGTGTCGACGCTTGCTCACTATGCCCGAACATGGGTCCTGGAACACTATTTGATCGAACTGGAAAATCTGTCCCGGGATTACTGTTCCAAGAGAGACGCGGCTCCTTCATCGCAATTGCTTGGTCGTGCGTACAACGTTGCCGTTAGAACCGTCGCACTAGCAGGCAAAACTGAAGCTGCACTTGATCTCGTCTTGATGGGCAAGTCGCGTGGACATTGTGTTAATTCTTTCACGCTAAGCGTCATCGTCAAACATTCTAGCGATAAACACACAGCGATGGTCCGGATTCAGGCTCTGTACCCTTCATGGACTTTGCAGTCAGAGATGCATGCCCCCCCTTCCAAAGTCAAGTGCGAGACAATCCCTCCAGAACAGTCAACCGATATTGCAGTATTGGCAGCACGCCTTCGCTCACTCCGTACTGCTCTCAGATCACATCCTCCACCCACCCCTCATGTTCTGCTCAGCTTCATAACTTCGTACCAGGCTCTCGGTCGTCATCGTGCCATCAGACTCCTCCGCTCTCTCGCATATCGTCGTTCACAGAGAACAGCGACTGTCTGGGCATTCACCGAAATGCTTTATCACCGCTCACGACGAGCATATATTCATATCCTCCTCATTTTCTCGCGGCATTTCCACCCCGTCGGTATCCCTCAAAAAACATTGAAACGTTTCGTCAAGGGAGAGCGAGCAAAAGACGCCCGGAAAGAACGTTTCAACAGACGGCCAATTTCCACTCGTCCGAGGGAAAAGCTCTGGCCTACGGCATATCACACCTCGCTCGTCTGGGAAGCAATGTTCTGGCTGTCGACAAGGGATGAGCGACGGAAGCTATACTCTGTCATGGTGTCGCTCGTTCGACAGAGCAAACAAGAACAGCAGGGGTACGGGTCAAGTGCTGATCTGGACTTGGAAGTCTCTGAAGCAAGGATGCGGCTGCCCCCGAACACGTTCGATTCTGCTCATTTCACACCATTTATATCGTCGTGGGCATGGACTGAACCTGCAATGGCATCGCGCGTCTTGCGAGACATGCAGTCTCTAGGTGTCCAACCTTCCGCGATCCAATGGGGCATACTCGCGCGGGTGAACGCACAGAATGGCGACCCATCTGTCGCGTTGCGCATCTTGGACAGTCTCACACGGGCTGAGCTAGGAGAGACGGAAGACACCACCGAGGGTGGGCATCCATCGGACGCGCTCTTGGGAGCCCATTCGAACGTGTTGTATGGATTCGTCGTCGCGGGCAACCTGGATGCTGCACGCACGGTGGAGACACGGCTGGTGGAGCGATTAGGATACCAGGCGGGAACGAGACGGGGGACAGACGCGAGTATCGCGCACCTGAGAACGCTTGAAAACAAGGCTGGACAGCTTCGAACATGAACGGTACGCGTCTTACAGGGATGACTGCGGTCGCTTGTATGGATCCACTTGACTGGGATATCACGCATGTCCATGTCAATGACCATGTAGATGGTGCCAGGACGGCCACTTGTCCGCTACCTGACATAAACACGTGATGACTACCTGACATGCCATTCCTAATTAGAAAAGGCAGCGATGAATGTACATACAGATAACAGGATCAGGTGATGTTATTAGCCAAAAAAAAAAGTCTGAGAAGTAATTCTAGTCTGGGAAAGAAAGGGAGAGTAAATGTGGGTTTGCGATATTGTTATTAATATCGTCCATTCTGTCCGATGTGGTGCAATACAACGGGAACAATAGCAACCCTGAAGAGCTAATCACTGGTGGCAAGGGATGATCCTATATACACCGAGGTAAATAGACAGCTATTCTGAGGGTAGTTCAGGATAGATACAAGAAGGTCAATGAGATCAGATTTGGACCCAGCTTGGATTTGGCAAGAGAGCAAATGCAGGAAAAAAAAAGTGCGTGACATAGCTCTGTCAGGGAACGAATAAATGGGCTATACTTCAGTGAAACCAGCCAATGGTAGCCGATGGCTGCCGACGGTCAGAACCAGTGCTAACTGCCGACTGATTTACAGAAGTATCCCAGTCAGCAACTCAAGGGTTTCTTCGGATGTTTGTATATGCTGGGGGAAGCTCGACCGTCTCTTGCTCCGAGTTTTCTTGGATTCCGCTCGGGCCAGCATCTTCATGCTGGACGATATTGACTGCTCTCAGCTGTCTCGGCATGCCCCCCTTTCGCGAGCCGGACATGCCTGTGGAAGACCCGCCCATCAGGAGACCGGCTTCGAGTTCCGGCGTCACAGAGCGTGGAAGAGAGAACGATGTTACCCCAGACGGAGGCCGGGCCAACGTTCCTTGAGGCGAGCTAGTTACTGATTCGGACAGCAACGGCTCCGCGATAGACAGACGAGCACCGTCTTCGTTTCGAGAAAAGGACGATATCGTAGGTTCTGTAACCATGTAAGGTTCCGGTTGCAGGTATGGGGGAGGCTGGTAGTTGGTAGGTGGTTCGTTGTCGTCCGGATCGTCCTGTATGAGATTGACAGGTCGCTCTTTTTGAAACTTGGGTACGGTCTTGCGGCGAATGACATAAAACGCGGCTAGTCCGAGAATCACGATCGTCGCAAGTCCACCGATAACACCACCTGAAACGGGAAATGAATGCGTGAGATCACCAAGACGCAGAACCCGCTTACCGATTATCGCGCCAGAATTGGAAGAGCTAAAGACCGAGATAGACGCATGGCGTGAATCGGAAGTTCTGAATGAATAGAAGTTGCTTGGATACTAACCTACTTCCACTGCCTCCAGTCGTCATTCCGCCGTTGGCGCTGGTAGGGTAAGCACCACCGGCGGGTGGTCCCGAAGTAGATGAAGGCGAGGTATTCGTGAGACACGAACTGTTCGGGTAAAGACCGGCAGAAACCGTGAACAGATCACTGCCCCCTGTTCCGAGGCCGCGGTCGTCCCCAGCAACCACCAAGAGGGTGGAACCTGCGCGGACAGCAGGTGTCCATTGAAAACCAGTCCCAGTACCGCTTTGATTGTTGATCGAGCCTAGTGGTATGGAGAACGAATCTCCACCAGGAATGACACCTTGAAAGTTGACAGTGCTGGAAACGGGTCACACGTCAGTGGCAGCGACATCGAGTGTAATGAAGTGAGATTACCCTTGTACTTGAGATGCGTCCCACCATAACCTACTTGAATTACACTGGACGACCTGATTTGGAGGGCTGATGTTGTAAGGGAATTCGGGAGAGACACTCTGGGATGCATTGAAGCAACTTGAATCACTGCTGTTCATCACAGTCGCTGCTACACTAGTACCGCCTGAGCCAAATCCTGAGCTATCGCTAATCTGGAAGCCAAGGGAACTGAGGATGGATGGTGATGTACTTGCCCGCGAGGACTTACCACTGCGACGAACTGCGAGGTGGCAGGGTATTTGAGCTGGAATGTATGGGACGAGTCATCGCCAGAGAATTGTTCGTACACGATTGTGCGAACTTCGATGTTGTTTGGAAGTGGGGAAGGACCATAGGGGATGATTAGGACGCTATACGGAGGCTGCCCTGCGCCAGAAATTTGAAAGGAAAGGTTGGTACATTGGCGAGGTTCGCTTGTGAAAGTAAAGGAATAGCTGGAGACGAGGACAGCTTTGAGAAGGAGAACGAGGATGATCTGAGAGATGGTGGATAGATATGGCATGTTCTAAACCAAGCTTTGACTGGCTCAGTGTTGGAGTGAAGACATTCGTAAGGCGGTGGAGGGGAGGAGATGAAGGGTGGAGAAAAGGTGCAGGGACTGTCTCCAACCCGACACTATTGAACGACCGACCGAAATAGTACGATAGACGCTCGCGTCACATCTTCCAACACGTCTAGCAAACGAACCAGTCCATACAACGAGTACAACGTCGACGCCCGCAACGCAGATCGCTACTTGGGATTCACCAAAAGACCACCTCAACAAGGCTTTTGCAGGGAGGCTTACCTTGGCTGCTCGGCCCCCCGTATTCCTTTCCCACGCCACTTTCCGATACAAGTTCCAAGTTGGTTTCATCTCGTTGCTCACACTCACTCAGCAACTTGGCTGTCCACTCGTCCCACGAACATCACTATCAACATCCGAAGCTGCCCACAAACTACCCTCGTGATGGTTGCTCTGACAGACACCCCGCCAAGGGCTCCACCAATCAAATACAATGCCCATTTAGGAACACGCTGGCAAAAAGAAAAGGCCGCCGCCGGCATCGGCGCTTTCGATTTCCCAGAGGACCCCAAATATATTGGCCAATGGATCATCGGCGAGTGTGTCGGCAAGGGTGCCAGCGGACGTGTTCGCATCGCGAAACACCGCCGCACCGGTCAACTCGCCGCCGTCAAAATTCTCCCACTTCAGCCGCTCATGAACTCCCGGGCTTCTTTGGCGACCCACCTCGCGAAATCCGAGAAGCAACGTCTTGGAATCGACCGCGAGATTATCATGATGAAACTCATGAATCATCCCAATATATTACGCATATACGATGTGTTTGAAGGCGAAAGTGAACTCTATCTCGTGCTAGAATACGTCGAAGGTGGAGAACTGTTCGATTTCCTCGTTAACCGCGGTCGACTTCCTCCACTTGATGCCCTCGCATTTTTCAAGCAAATCGTCTATGGACTCAACTATGCACACACATTTTCTATCATCCACCGCGACCTCAAGCCCGAAAACATATTGATACATTCCCTTCACCCTCCCCTGATTAAGCTCGCCGATTGGGGAATGGCCGCCTTTGCACCTCCCGCCCTCCAACTTGAAACGAGCTGTGGCAGTCCTCATTATGCGAGCCCCGAGATCGTGAACGGCATGAAATACAAGGGAAACGCGACCGACATTTGGAGCTGTGGTGTCATTCTTTATGCTCTCCTTACCGGTAGACTCCCTTTCGATGACAAGAACGTGCGAACACTCCTCGCCAAAGTCAAGACCGGTAGGTATGAAGTCCCCGCTTATGTCGAACCTTTGGCCAGGGACCTCTTGACTCGGATGCTGGTCGTTGATGTCAACCAAAGAATCACGGTACGGGGATAGCGAATGTCGTCCTTGTTTACTTCACAGCCCTTTTTAGATTCCCGAAATTATGGTACACCCATGGTTCAACAAGGCGACCCCAGGAATTATCTATGTACCTGCACCTTCCGTCACCGAACTGGCGAAACCGCTTGCATCCGAGGCCCACATCGATGAAGAGCTCCTAGAATCCCTGTGCGTTATATGGGGAAAACACGCCGATATCGAAGGTATCAAAGCTGATCTCTTGAGCCCTCAAGGAGAGGGTACACTCGCGAAAGCATTTTACTTTCTCTTGCACCAAAACAGGGAACAAACACTCAAGGACCATGGTATCATTCTTGACACTGACGAAGGACAGGTCCATCCATCCGGAAAAATCGTCACGAAGCAATATAGGTCACCACAGAAGCGGTCCAACAGACTCGAGCTCGATACTTTGATGCGTTACGGACGGCTACACACAACTCGTGATGCTCCTCTGCCTCCATCTCGTTCGCCTTCAAATCCTCCCGCACCGGAAGTTTCTTCGTCAACTTCTGTATCTCGATCTCGAACGCCATCTCCTGTTGGTCCTCGGGCTCCTAAGACTCGCCCGGTATCATCCCCGGTCACCGAAATTCCAACGCGCCATAAAAGCATGACAATCAAACCTGTCGCTACAGCTCTCACCAGTGCGCACACTGAACTAGCGCGCACCCGATCATCCACGGTGACAATGCTCCCTCCAAGGATTACTCAGGATTCGCACAACTATCACGCTCATAATCAACAGATGTACCAACCGATGCATATTCCTGGAACACCTCCTATGTTCCTTGGTCCGAGGGTGACCCCGATGACGGTCCAGACTGCGTGGTTTCCTGTCCTGTCTCACTCCCCTCGTTCAGCTGGACCGGCTATAAGCACTAGTGTTGCTCGTGTCATTCCCATGTCCATGGTGCAACGTATGGGTATCAGCGAGGTTCAGTCAACTCTCGCTTCGCCGCGCTCCGGAGAGCAAGATACGATGATATGCGTCGAACCTATGGCCCAAGCTCCTCGTCGCATCGATACCGCGTTTAGTTGTTATGGGAACGACTCATCCAACCCGGAAGGACGATCTATAATTCAAGTTTATCCCGAGGATGTGCTACCTCAGGTTGATCGATCACGACATTCTCTAGTGCCTCCTCGTCATGTTGCCATGCCTACTTTTCCCGAAGATGCCCACCAGTTTGGACGAGGTCAAGAAAACAAGGAAAACAGCGACCAATATGGGGGATACCCGTATCCCGAAAACGACGCAATGCGTATTTCTGGAGGTCACCTTATCAAGTCACATGCCGGCGGAAGGGTCGGGAAGGAACTCCGGAATAGTCTGCATGGCGTCGAATTCTTGAAACGAGACGGTAAGGAACGGGACAGGAAACCCAAGGGTAAGCGGAATGTTGTATTGTATCGCGATGTACTCGACCTATCTCGAATTTGCAGCCCCACCATTGGACTTGCATATAAACACTTTGAATGCAAAGCGTTCGGTGGTGAGCTCTCCGACACAGCCGACCTCGCCGGGGGTGCCATCTATTTTATCTTCTCCGGTCGGTGAATTCAAAGGGTGGTTTTCAAATCTGTTCAACTGGAGAGCACACTCGTACGTACTTTGTTCGACAAATAGTCTCGCGGTGACGCGCACAGAGACGGTACGGATCCTCGAGCAACTCGGAGTAACGATTGCACTCGAGGATTCGGACAGTATACACTGCCAAGGTGTCGGATGCGTGGGGGTACTGCGGTGTAGAACCAACGAGGTCCTCGACGGGACCACTGGTGCGGTTGTCCAGAAACACGTGCGTTTTCGAGTCGAATTTTCGTTGGGCACGACGCAGGTTGGCGGGTTTGTTGCTCCGACTATCGGTACTAGTTCAGGCGCGTCAATTGGCGTAGGGCCACCGGTCGTAGGCTCGCCCACTGGCATGTCTTCCTCGCTGATGTCTCCTCGGCATGGATTGGGCAACAAACAGGCGATGGCTGTTGGTTACGCGTGTGCGATCGTGTTGGTGCAGGAGAAGGGATCGCTGTCAACGTTTAGGGCGGTGTGTCGGTGGTTGAGGGAGGAGTGGACGTTGGACGCACTCCGGAGCCCACCTGTTTCTGGACCGAGCGGACAAGGAGGGTTTTTGGAGCAACAGCAGCAGCGCCAAGGGATGGGGTTGAAGAGGGGGCCAATGTTATAATAGTAGATGGGGCATGCACGAGTCTGGTACCGTGTGTTGGATTCCATTTGGTCGTACTGGTACGATGAGGCGACAAGTTTATCGGAACAACTTGAGCCACAATAAGTTACTATAAAAAATTGGTCAACTCGACGCCAAAACAACTGAGCTCGGACTCGAATGACAGAAGTCTCGATTCCGCATTCCCTCGTTCGAATATCCACTAGCCAGGATACTACAAAAGAACGAGGGGGGAAGGAGCATCGTCTGCAGATAGAGAAGAGAAGTAAAGGTCAGCAACTTGGTCCTATCAGAAGCGTACGGAGACGTACAACCCGGACTCAAGCAGATGATTCCCATCTCATCAACATTTCCCTGAGCCGATGCTGGACGTCGCGAGGGGCTGTATTCGCTATGTCCAACAGATTTTGAGGTCGATGATGGGTCCTCGGGAAGGTTGGGCTGTAGTCGCAGCAATACAGTGTAAGTGACCTTTTCATCGACCCACTCACTTCTCTTCAGACTCTGCTAGTGTCGGGAGCCGACACGTCGAAGGGACAGGTGATGGCAAGCGTGAGGATGTACCTCGTTATGGAGATAAATCCTCTTTTGATGACGATGTGGAGTGCTGTTTCACCTGCTTAGTTGCTTGCAGAAGAATTACACTCTTGATCGACAAGATGCGTCGTCAATTCCAAACACGCATCTTCAGGTTGAGACATCATCACAACGTGTTTTAGACTGTTTCCCTCTGCTGTGATGTTATGTATGTCGGCCCCGCCGTTTTTCAGTGAATAGACGTTCTCGATGATCCAGCGCAACGAGCACGTGCTCGCTAACACGGCGAACAGGGCTGTGGAGGGGTGAGGTGTCGCTGCCGAAAACAGATAGTCTGCGACGGAAGAGTATCCTCGCTCCAAAGCCATGCAAAGTGGAAAGTCGCCTATTTGATTACGAGCGAGTGGATCACAGCCAGCGTTGACAAGAAGTTTAACCACTTTTGAACTGTGCTGCTCGCCGAGATAGCGCACTGTAGCATGCAGCAAGTAAACCAAAGTGCACAAGCATCAACCCCTTCTTCAATCAGGGAACAGATCCCTGCACCCTTCAATCTGGTAGGAGCCAACTGTCCAGTATAGTAAAGAGTACATCGGGAGGAGGGGTTCCTTCGATTGAGAGCAGATAGTCCGCGAGAAGGGGGAACCGGCGCTGCAACACGATGTGGAGAGGTGTGTGGCCACGCACATTGTGTGCGAACGGATCATAGCCAACGCCCATAAGATGTCTAGCCGCATCCACATGGCGTTCGTCAAGAGTAATCACTGTGTAATGCAACAAGGTTCCTAACTCATCCGATGGCGCATGCCCGTCGGCCCCGTTTCCAACAAGAGAACAGATTTTCTGCACCCTTCAATCCGTTGGGAGTGTACTGTGCAATATAACAAAGGGTAGATCAGGAGGAGGGATTTTCCCGGTCGAGAGCAGATAGTCCACGAGAAGGGGGAGCTGGAGATCCGACACGATGTGGAGGTGTCTCGCCACTCATATTGCACGCGAAGGGGTCGCAACCAATGTTGACAGGGAGTTTAACCACATCCAGACTCTGGCGTTCATCAAGAAAGAACAAGCACCGCGGCATGTGGCACGGTGTTCCCCCCAGCCAAGAGGGCATGCACATTAGACCCCTTTCAACTGAAGAACAGATCGTCTGGGCTCTCCAATCTACTGGAAACGGACTGTGCAGTACAACAAACAGAATATCAGGGGGAAGGGGCTGCTCTGTTGGAATTAAAATAATTCGTGAGCAAAGGAGACTTGAGATCCAATGCGAGATGGAGAGGTGTCTTGCCGCGCTCATTGCGCTCGAAAGGATCGCAGCTAATTCCAACAAGGAGTTTGACCACATCCAAGCCCTCAAGGTCGTCGAAGGAAAGCACTGCAGTGTGCAATAGGGTGTCTCTATCGACCAAAGGTCGGTCCCAACGAAACCCTTTACCAACGAGAGAACGGATGTCTGAGCCTTCCAAGTTATTGAAAGCGTGCCGCGAATATGGTGCATCCAGACGACGGTGTACGAGGGGCAACACGTCACGCGTGGCCAAGAGCTGGGGTATTTCGCGTTTAGTGGGTCGTCTCGATCGTGTTCTTTCCATGTCGGGTATTTGACATGGTTGCATTCTAGGTAGGTCGACAATCGTGGTGTTTTTTGAAAAGGGAGCAGTGGAGAGGGACGAGGACTTGTTGGTGAATGGGCGTGCCGCACTCGAGACGCTCGTGCGCGTGCGGATGGGGATCGAACGATGTCGGAGGGCGGCAGGGGCAGTGACGACGATGAACGGCATACACTCACAAGCCATGAAATGATGTTTGCGGATCAAATGAACACCCATACAACACTTGGACCGTCGCGATAGTCCATAGCCATCTAGTCTTTCCCTGTACAAACTTGCAACGGAACAGGGGTTGCCGCCAAAACCAGCTTAGTGGGTCACTGTTCCGCACCGCCTCGGTTTCACAGCAAGAGAAAAGGGCTTATCATTGCTATCGTGGGGATTTTGACTCATCTTCATCTCATCCACTGAGCATTTCTTTCTCTCTCACTTTTTCTCTTGACGATGTCTGGTTTCTTTGACAGGCTGGTGCGTTCGTCCATCGAGTTCGTTTTTCCGATCTGACCCCTCTCTTCAGCAAGAGCAGCACCAAGGGTATATGGAACAACGCAATGAGCGTCGCGAGGCCCACCATGGGCGGCATGGTGGTCGTGGTCGCGGGCACGGGCGTGGCAGCGGTGGTCTCCACCATGCCGACTACGACAACTACGGATCTCAGCGCCACGGCCAGCGCCCCTACGGAGATGGATACAACGACCAAGGACCGCGTGGTCCCCAGTCCTATCCCAGCCAGGACCCATACTCATCCGGAGGCGGATATGCAGCACCCCCTGGTCCGCCGCCGCACGCGGGGCGTGGCCCTGCTGCGGGGTTTGCTGTGCAGGGTGGTCTGGGTCGCGGCGATTTTGCATCGGATGCGGATGTTGACCGGATGTTAGCTTCGGGCGAGCTTGGTGGTGGTAGGCAGGGGCAGGGGCAGGGGCAGGGACGCGGGTATGGGTATAGTGAGGAGCGCGAGAGTGCATCGTATGGCCGGTACGATACGCCATCGGGGTGAATTGTCGCCGATCGACCTTTGCATGCCTTTTCCTCACTGTTTTTTCCATAGGCCGCCCCCAGGTTCGGGTTATGGAGAGCGTAAGAACGTGTCTGGACGCTATGATGCGCCATCGGGGTGAGGCTGGACGGATGACTGGGATCCATTGGTGTTTTACTGATGTGTGTACTAGACCTCCGCCTGGCAGAGGTTATCAGAGCCAGCAGTCCCATCAACCAGGCTATGGGACTGGGGGTGGGTATGCGTCTAGTTACGACGACGAGTCCGACCGTCGGGATCAGTATGGATCGCAGCAGACGCACGGTCGCACTCGGTACGAGACACCACAGGGACCTCCCTCTGGTCAAGGAAGAGCCCAAGGTAATGCGCCTTCTGGCGGATTCACGGCCTCTCGCGATCAAGAGGAACGGTATGGCTCTGGAAACGACGGTGCGTCCAACGATCGCCATGAACGCCCACGCAGAGGCGAGGCTGCCAGTTATTACGAGCAGCAGGGTGGGTCTGGTGAGGCACGCCTTGTCGTTGTGTGTGTGCTGTCTGATCGTGAGGTCTAGACCAGGGTGACCGTTATGCGCACTTGGCAAGTATGGCACAAGCACACGGGCAAGATGACCCCGAGTTGTACCGCCGGGCTACGCAGGGCTTGCAGGAAAGGATCCAGTCACAGGCACAGTCTGGTCGGCCGAGAGATGACGAGGAGGATTACAAGTC
>JBBPJS010000151.1:0-22715 GCA_038088835.1 Singerocomus rubriflavus
ATCTATGGTATATGATATTAATGCTATTGGCTCTAGTGTAAAGGGTAATAGTCCATGAGTTAAAGGTTAGGCAGCCTCATGTATTAAGAATGGAAGAAGTGGACATGAGACTGCAGTGCTTACTATAAGATGGAAGATCGATCACAAGATGTGAAAAATCAAAGGAAGGATTGTGGCAGAGATCCCATCAAGGGTTCTACAGGGTCATGATCTAGATTAGATCATCTAGATGAGATGTCATACTGATCAGGAAAGGTGGAGATGAAAGGAATGGAAGATGCATCGCAGGCATGCAACAACCATAAGGTGTGGAGGGATCTAAGATGATCAGTGTGAGGTCATGAAGATCATGAAGAGATAAAGAGAGTGAAGATGTGAAACATGTGATGAGTGAAGGCATGATGTGTGAAGGGATGGTGTAGTCATGTGATCAGGGAAAGGGAAGTCATGTGACCCACAGGTCACATGATCATGCTCATCGCTAACACAGAGTACAATGAGAGAGTCATTCATGCACTTGCTAACACAAAGTACAAGGCATGATGGTGATGTCATAACAGAACTTGTGTGAAAGACACTGGATCAATGAAGATCAGGCAAGGTAAATAGCCTAATTCAAATAATATAGAATCAAACTATAAATGTAATGAACTGATAATCTCCTTTGAGTGATCTTGTTTTTAAAACTTAATATAATGATATGATGATAAAAGGATGAAGGAAGAGGATAATCCTTAGATCTTACTTCCTAAATAGAACAAGTAATCAAATGGATTAGGCTGAGGGACAACAGCTCAAGACAGTCCCTTTATATACTGTATAAAACCATATATGAACCAGATGATATCATAGATAAGGTGTGAAAAGAAAGCACACCATAAGGTCCTAGAATGGAAGAGAAGCAAACAGAAATAAAAAGAAGAAAGCAGAAATAAAAAGAACCTTCTAGAAGAAATGAAGATTAAAAATAGAAGGTTCTAGAAAATGTTATGAAATATTGTATGAACTCTGCACTATAACTGTTACAAGTGCTTGCACAAGTATCAAGAGTGCCATGATTATCACATCCCTGATTATGTGACTACTCTGTCCCTTCACATCATCATGCCCCTCTCCCTTCACATGTATCATATTTCTGTCACCTCTTCACCTCTTCATAACTCTCATATTTTCACATCAATCACTCTTCCATTCCACCACACCTCATGGTGTTCTTCTCTTCTTAATCCCTGCCCTTACCCTCCAATTGGTATGATCTCCTATCAAGATAACATCTCAATTATGACCCTGCAAGATCCTAAATGGATTTCTGCCACAATCCCCCTTCTTGATTTTTTACATCTTGTGATCAATCTTCCCCTATACATTAAATCCTGCATCTTCATCTTCACTTCTTCCATTCTGATAGATAAAATGCCTAACCATTCACTCATGGACTACACCCCTTACCTTAGAGCCAATAGCATTAATAGCATATATCCTAAAACCTCATCACAGCTTGATCTGTGCATGATTTTGTATCATATATAAAGGAGTTATGATAAGGGCTATTCTCCCAGCCTAATTCACTTGTTTGTACCTCTCCTACTCTGCCTACCAAGGTGGCCTAGTGAAGTCTCAAGTAAAGGACAGCTATTCACCTACTGATTCTTCATTGGATCCCTAGTGTTGAGTGACCAAACAAAACACTATACTCTGCCTATCTTCCATCACCATAACCCATTGGGTGATCTGACATCAACTCCTGAATTCTAGAGAAAGTCTAAAGGAAGGAATGCTGAACAGCAGGGATGGAATTGAAGTGAGAAAAGGGTAATCTTCAACATCTTGACAAACTCTTGCATCATCAGTATTACCAGAACTATTGCACCTGATATGCATTCTCCTAATACTAGCTTCTATGAGACTAGCATAATCATAGGTGAGCTGTGGGGCAAGGGGTCAGGCTCTTGGGTGATTGCATGGTTATCTCCAGATTACCATTCTTGAAAGCTGATCAGATGTGCCATCTGTTATACACTGACTTGGGCAAGACAATATGTAGCCCTTGAGAGACTAAGACATAGCTTGGGTTCAGGCTGAAGGATGTAGTCTTGGTACAGCTGTATACAAAGAGTCATTGAGTCACCTTAGTAGACAAGGGATGCTTAGGGTGATCAAGTGGTCAAGTGGTCAAAGAGTTTAAGCAATCTGATATTGCTTGGGTATAATATATATGCAAGATACAAGGAAGATGAAAACTAAGTAATGGTATAGTATTACCTGGGTAGATATAGGCTTTTGTGGTGCACACAGACCTTGCTTGAGGGCCAGCATGGGAGTACCCACAGATATAGTAGCCTATGGCAAAAAGGAACATGAAAGAAGCAAAGAAAAGGAAGTGCTGACAAAGGGGTCATGCAGTGTGTGGAATGGAAGAGTGGAAGGAGAAACACTATTTTCAACAATTGTGGGAATATGAAAAAGGAGTCAGCACTTGTGAGAGAGAATCATCAAAAGAAAATGCATAAGATCAACAGCTAGACAAGGTAGTGTCTAGCTGGAAGTATCATCTGGTTGGTAGTACAAGTCAAAGGAAAGAAGAAAAAATGTAACAGTATCCTCTTACTAGGATGTGAGTGGCCACATGAGTCTTTCTATGCCCAACTATAGCTGGCAGATTCATACACTGGGGAGCCCATTATGTTTCCATAGGTGACATTGTCATAGATGTCATCACCATAGTCTATGATGTTGTCCCTCACTGTGGGGGTGTCAACAAATCAGGAGGGTAGTGAGTTATGCATGTTACGAATTGCACTTTGGACTTGTACGATTTCTTTCTTTCTCTTATCTTATCTTATCTTTCTAGCATCACATGACTAGGTCACGTGACTTGTCACATGATCAATCACATGATTGATCTAGATCTATGATGTCATCGATGATGTTATGCCTGCAGGCAACCTCATGTTGAGGTCCAGGCTCTTATCTTTTCATTTCTGTCTCATGGGAGACTTCTTTTCATTTCCACTTGCTTCTCTTCTCTTCTTTAATCTCCATCATCTTCTCTTCCATTTGATGGACATGAGGTGTGCTTCCTTTTCACACCTTATCTATGACATCACTTGGTCCGTGCGCATTATCCTGTAGTATATAAAGAGACTGTCTTTGGCTATCGTCCCTCAGCCTAATCCACTTGGTTAATCATCCACTAGTTGGAAGTGAGACCTAAGGGTTACTCTCTACTTCATATTCTCTTATCGTTCCATCATCTCACTAAAATGTTCCAAGACCACTCAAGGGATCAAACTTCATCAGTATAGTACCATCGTCATAACACTTGGATTAGGCTATTTACCTTGCCTGGTCTTATCTGATCTAGTGAACTCTCAGCGCCATACCTCGCCTCTATTCTTTCAGGATCCTGATCTTCAGGTCAAAACTCTGACTCCCTGACCACCTTCGCCGTGGTTCTACAGGGATGCTGCCTTTGGCACTGACCCTAATGACCACCCCACCCAGCAAATAGGTTGGGAGCTTCTGAACAGAGTTCCCGACTTACTTGACCATCGCTTCGTACCCAAAGAACCAACGCCTGAGCTCCAGTACCCTCGTACTCGCAGAGCTACCTCCGAAATCAAAGATTACCTCGGAGCAGAGGAAGACATTCACCCAGCCGATAAGGCTCAAATCGATCATCTCCAACTCGAGGAACCTGCAGCTCACCACAAGTGGGTAAGGTGGGCATAAGGGACTCGATTTAGACAAGCAGCATATACGTTTTTCGTGGAAAGAGAGAAAGCCCGGCTTTCAGATACTTTAATAGACCTCAAAATCCAACTCTCGGTGGTCAAGGCCTTAAAAGATAAGAAGGAAAGGATAAGGCACCGTTTTGAGATGCTTAAGGCTAAAAAAAAGTATCCATCACGTAAATCTTACCAGCTTCGTAGTCGTAACATACCCCGGATTGAGTAAGCCTTGAAAGATAGGCTTAGGAGATCTGTGTACAAGTAATCAATCACGTCTTCCTTTTCCCAATTTCGTGACTTTGAAGGTTACGATCAAGACGACTCCGAGTCTCCTACTCCACTGGCACCAGAACTAGAACAATCCATTTACCAAGACTTTTCCACACCACTGCCTCCACCCACAATGTCGGCTGAACAGCAGCTTGTTGACATTCTCATGCAACTGACGGCCATTATGGCCCAAATGAATCAGAACAGTACATCCAAGAATGTAACGAAGAAAATAGCTGACCCAGGAAACTGTGATGGAAAACAAGATACCTATAAGCTATGGATGACAAAGGTTGATCTGTGGCAATCCATGCAAACATGGAACACCAATAAACTACGAGTCGTAGCCGTGCTATCAAGACTTGAAGGCACTAAGGCACAATTGTTTGCACGACTCAAGCTAGAAGAATACGAGGAACTAGAAAAGAAGCCTCGGTTAGATAAGGACGGGAAAGAGCTTATAGGATTCCCTCAAGGAGATCTCGCATGGCCCACTATGAAGGGTCTAAAGAAAGAATTCAGTCGATACTTTCAGATCGACTCGCTAGCACACAAACAACTGACCAAGCTGGAACGTCTTACACAAGGAGGACGTAACACCTTCGAATGGCTCAGTCGATTCGAGCTACTAGCCAAGGAAGCAGAGATCTCAGAAGACCACACGCTGACTCTTCTAAAGCGATTGATAGATCGGCCTATCTACCATCAAGTTAACCTTCAGGATTCAGACACATCCTACAAAGACTTCAAGAAATTAGTCAAGAAAGTGGGATTAGCCTTCGAGAAGGAAAAAGAAGAGCAAGGGAGCTTCGCATCCTTTAGACCTCCTTAAATCATGCCTCGTCCCAATGCTCCCTTTATGCGACCCCCCTTCACATCCCGATTGTATAACTTGGCAGCACGTCCCCCCACTGCAAACCCTAAATTTACCGCCATAGGAACACAGCCAGAAAGGGGAGCACCTATGGATATTGATGCGCAACAAACCCGACCTATAACAAATCGTGACCCCGCATGATTCCCATCTAAAAACCCCACGAACCCTAACATACAGTGTTATAACTGTAATGGTTTTGGGCACATTGCAAGAGACTGCAAGCTTCCAAAAAGGTTTCCAGTCCATCAGCAAGGAACATATGATCAGTGGGGAAACTATGTACCCCCTGCTGACTATGTGCAGAATTATATGGTGGGGACCGAATTCTCTACCCAGCCTGACGCGAATGGCTGGCATACGGCGCAATTGTATGACATGCAAGATTCCACTGCCATAGCAGCCCAAGCTGTTTCATCTCCCCAAATCATGGCTTCCCGGGCTCAATATACTATGGAGGAAGCTGAAGCTTATTGGAGAGATAGGATTGTGATGGAAGAAAAGGCAAAAAACGCTGCAAAGGTTTCTTTAAATTAGCTCCGACTAAAGTTGATAGGGGTAACTTTGGTCGTCGAACAATAGTTTTACCAAGGTCTGTAACTACTAATATCTGTTCTGACTTTGATAGTTCAGAATTGGACATGGCAATCAAATATGCATTTGGCATTTCCGTAAAGGTGTCTCAAAAGAGCGTGGCACCGGAAAAGAAACATAGTGTGCTTAATTCCTTTATAAGGTCAGTTCACATTGCATCTTTAAATTATAAACCCCCTACAGAAAATGGAAAAACCCTAGCTCATCACGGAGAGTTTAACATCCCGTGTAATATTAACTTTATGTACCAAGGACAGGATCGCTTAGTTGCATTAAAGGCCTTACTTGATTTAGGGGCATGCAACACATTTATCGATTCCAAGGTAGTCGATCAATATCAACTAGAAAAGAAACCACTAGCAAGACCCTTAGAAGCTATTAACGCTGACGGGTCTGTTAACACACAAGGAACCCTTAAATATTATGTCACAATCGCCATCACCCTATAAGGGCACACTGAAATGTTGGACGCTTTAGTATCCACATTAGGAACCCACCAGATCATAATAGGATATGATTGGCTCGCACGACATAATCCAGAAATTGACTGGGTTCAAAAGACTATCACTTTCCCCCGCTGTACCTCCCACTGTCAACAGTACAGTCTCCTCACGACCTCTATACGCACTATTTCAAAGGAAGAAGAAATCGAGTTGAAGAAAGCTATTGTTATAACATCGTACATTTCCTTTGACACTTTTTCACTTTTCTTTATCTTATCTCTTGATCTAATCTTTTATCTTATCTTCATCACATGACTAGGTCAGGTGACAGGTCACATGACTGATCACATGATCAGGTCTAGACCGATGATGTCATGCCTGCAGGTTGCCTCATGGGCACAGCCTGTTTAATCTCCGTTTATGAAAGAAGCCTTCTTTTCATTTCCGTTGCTTCTTTCCTTCTCTTCCATTCTGATGCCTCATGGCATTAATCTCTGTTACTTCTTTTTCACACCTTATCTATGATGTCACCTGGTCCGTGCATATTGTACAGTAGTATATATATGGGGTGTATTGTGACTGATCCCCCTCAGTCTAATCCACTTGGATATTTACCTTCTAGCTAGGTTGAGTCCTCAAGGATATTACTCCCTACTACCCTCACTACCATTTCTCATCTACCTCTGTGTGGTTATCTGTGTGGACTGTGTGGCAAGACCCTGCACGGTATCTGCATATCAAGCCCTAGCTGTTGTTGTTCCAGAAGTATAGTTGTTCACTAGGTGATGTAACATGTATCCTGGACTTGTACGATTCATTCTTTTCTTTCTTATCTTATCTTATCTTTCTCGCATCACATGACTTGGTCACGTGACTTATCACATGATCAGTCTAGACCAATGATGTCATAATGATGTCATGCCTGCAGGTAACCTCATATTGAGGTCCAGGCTGTTCCAGAAGCTCCTTATTTTTCATTTCTGCTTCGTGGGAGTCTTCTCTTCATTTCCGATTGCTTCTTTTAATCTCCGTGCCTTCTCTTCCATTTGATGGCCATGAGGTGTGCTTCCTTTTCACACCTTATCTATGACATCACTTGGTCCATGCATAATTCTGTACTGTATATAAAGGGACTGTCTTTGGCTGTCGTCCCTCAGCCTAATCCATTTGGTTACTCATTCTAGCTTAGGAAGTGAGGCCTAGGGATTACCCTCTACTCCATCTCTTATCATCGATTCATCGACTTTGCGTAACAAGACCACTCAAGGGTGTATTGCATCAGTATAGTTCTTTAGTCATAACAATGGTTCAGATAACACATAACAGGTTACATTGGTGAGATCTTCATGGGAAAAGGGGTCTGAGTAGTCGATATAGTCATAAAAGTGGTCAGGGATAGGGGTGGGAGAATTTGGTACAACAGGTTCCACTATCTCTTTGGGCCAACCCAAGAAAGGTGTGGCTTCAATAAAGTAATGCGAGTATAGGCCAAGCTCAATGTGTGACTAGACCCGGTGGTCATTTGGGTCCATGAAGCAGTGCAAGATGGAGTAATCAGAGAGAGGAGTGGACACTAATCAAATGCAAGACCAGACACGTTAATAGTCTAATCCAAGTATTGCAACACCTAGCAAGACACTAAACTTTTTGAGTAGAAACAACTTGAAGACACTTCACAGATACCATGTAGGGTCTTGCCACAAAGGCCACACAGATAGCAACACAAGGGTAAGGAGGAAATGGTAGTAGAGGGAGTAATATTCTTAGGTCTCAACCTTGCTAGGAGGTGATTAACCAAGTGGATTAGACTGAGGGGAATCAGTTACAATACACCCCGTATTTATACTGTACAGGGATGCACACAGACCAGGTGATATCATAGATAAGAGATAGCAAAAATAGAAAGGAAGAAGCAGAGATTAATGCCATGAGGCATCAGAATGGAAAAGAAGGAAAGAAGCAATGGAAATAAAAAGAAGGCTTCTTTTATGAATGGAAATTAAGCAGGCTGTGCCCATGAGGCAACCTGCAGACATGACATCATCAGTCTAGGCTTGATCATGTGATCAGTCATGTGATGAAGATAAGATTAGATGAAAAGATAAGATAAGATAAGAGAGTGAAAAGTGTGCAAGGAAAAATATGATGTTATAACAAAACTGATGGGCAAACTGAAAGAATCAATTAAGAGCTGCTTGCATATCTTAGGACTTTTGTAGCAAAGAAACAAGAACAATGGCTTGACTGGATCAAGTTAGCACAATTCCATCATAATAATTCTCTTTCTACAGCTACAAAATCTACTCCCTTTTCCATCACTCAAAACTATGCTCCACAGCTTGGATTTGAATCAGCTACCAGTGGCTTTGGATTAGAATGTGCGAAAGCTCATTCAGAAGTAAAAACAGCTCTTGAAGAGATATGAAATAAGATGCTTTCTGCTCTGCATCCTCCTATTACCTTTACCACTGCAGTAGGCCAACAAGTTTGGCTCTCTACTGACAACCTCACTCTTCCTTACTCTGCAAGAAAACTAACTCAGAAATGGTTGGGCCCATATAAGATTGTTGAGATCAGCAAATTGTCAACTTTCTTTTCCTGCTTTCCTGCCTTTTCCATGCTTTTTACTGCTTTGTGGTCCCAAAAAGCAGATGCTCACCCTCAAAGCAGCAGAAAAGATCAGTAATTTTCAGAAAAGTACTAAAAAAGTAAAGGTACATTTTGCTAGATGAGCCTATTAATGTCATCGAATCCGTCCTCAAATGTTGGCACCACCTATCAAATGAAACTCCGTTACATACAGTATATTACAGCAATGCAATGTTGCATTAGCAAGCGCGCGCGCAGCCCGGACCGCGACCGGCTCAACTGATCGTCAGTGCGCAAATGGCTCGACGTGCCACAATCACTCATGCATACACAATCCATATGGTCTCTCCATATTAGTTACATTGCATACGTTCAGTTTCTGCTTTTCCTGTGCACTTGGTAATACGGATCTTGCAATGATCCTTTATCTCCCTTGCTCAATACAATAGTACTTAGCAGTATATAAGTCGCATGTATTCATTCTTGAGCACCTCAGTCCATTATGTCGCACACGGCTGAGGTGAGCTACTCGCTTTCTTACTTTACTAGCTATTTCAACCAACTTGTACAAAGTTAGTTCACTAGGTATATATATAGTCTATTGTGTCGCACATGACTGAGTAAATCATTCACTAGCCACGTGCTCGCATCCTCGATCAAGTACCTATTTCTATTATGCGATACCGGATACGACATATTCCAAGTCAAATAATTGATGGTGAATAAGTTAACAAGTAAGTCGTCAAGATTTGATCATCGTATACTTGTCATAGATGAGTCGGGCTCCCCCTTTTCCCAGAGAGAGTACAGACGATAATTGAAAATCGTCCGGCCTGCGAACGAAAATCCCAATCCGATTTTTCTAGGCGTAAAAGCAATGGTCCGATAGAAGTCGAGTAAAGTGAAACATCTCGCTCGCGTTTCGAACACTGTCGTTCATTGACGCCAAACATAACCAGACTCTCAGCAGGCTGTGTTGTATTTAGTTATTTTTGTCCGTTACAATGAGTCTTGGACGTGTTTCAAACGTTGGAAGCGTTACCGTGTTTCGTGCTTGCAGGTTCCGATTGCGTCCTTACTGCGGTATCTTCCAGGCTGTGCTCAGTGTAAATATGAGCTACCTACTGTGTGTTCAGGAACATCTAATGAGGTGTTTATTTGAAATGTTGTTAATGTGGGACATTGTCAGGACAGTGATATGTCAACAACGCAGACGTTCATGTCCACTAAGCTTGCCAGTTCAGTGGCTGACCCCTTAATGATGGTGGGCATGTTAACACGCCCACATATACGATATAGGCAACATTATGAAGCCAATCTGGAGTGAATTGAATCTCAGCAAACGCTTGAACAAAATAACCGAGCGCTTTTCCTCCGCAAAAGTTTCCAGAGTCAGAATTGAGTATTAGCCGCGGCCCACCAACTTGTCAACTGGGGTCGTCAGTCGTATCTGGTGTTGATGCGAAGGATGATCTGTGTACGGATTCCAGGGACGTAGTAACAAGTGGATCACGTGCCTTGTGCCCTTCGATCAGTAGCTACAGCTACTGTAGGACATGACTCACTTTTCTAGAAGAACAATGTAAACTTGTGTCGGGTTATTTAAGTCAAGCTTAACCGTACTCAATTACACGCGCAGACGGTGATCATTCGTTGCCGTCTGACTATGAATCGGAGTCGTTTCCTTAAGGTGCCATTGAGCTTGCCCCCCTTCATTTTAAGCTCATCGGCTGTGTTAGCACTGCACTTACTTCTTGAGTTATATTGGGACCACGTTAGTAGAGCAGGAAATAATCGGTAAGCATAGGGTTACCTCGAGTTACTTGTTCGATTCTTCTCATTTAGATGGGACAGGCCACGGCAACACCGAGCGGTACCCGCCACTTTCTGATGGGTTATTCCGCATTTGAGAAGAGAGATTGGCCCTGGACTAGAATGAAGTCGCCTTTTTGATCGTCGGGCGATGGTTTTAAGTGGAGTATGGCACCAACTTCGAACTCGCCACTAGCTTCACCCACCTCTCCTCACCCCCATCATGCTACACGCAATGAAGTTACTTCACGTTCTCAACACACTAGCACTTGCTGGGACAGTCATATCCACAGCAACTGTGACGCCACAGTCTTTCGCGGCTTCAACCTTTGATGTCGTGATCGTCGGAGGTGGAACGGCGGGTCTTGTGCTCGCGAACCGTCTGTCGGCGCAACACCTTCGTGTCGGCATTATTGACGCTGGATCATACAATGAGTCAGGCGATCCTGTGATTGATATACCATATGGCGCCAGCATCTATCTCCAGAATCCAAATGCAACCATCTTTGGCAACCCCGCGTACGACTGGGGGTTCGTGACCGCCCCACAATCGTCACTAGGTGGTCGTCGCGTCAACTACCCGAGGTTCGTTTCAAGCTCACTCACCTCTAATCTTTCTCCCTCCAACGACGTGTTTTAGTGGAAGAGTGCTCGGTGGAGCTTCTGCCATAGGCAATTTGGCATGGAAACGTGGCTCTACCTTGGACTACGACTCGTGGTCCACGGTATTTGGGAACAAAGGCTGGGATTTCCATTCATTCCTCCCTTACGTCAAGCGCGTAGAGAATTGGACTTCTCCAATTTACGGTGCCCAATTCATTCCGGGGACGACGCCTACCGATTTCGAGTCCCTGGCATCCATGCAAGGCCACAGTGGGCCGATACAAACCCGTTATAATACTTATCTCTTTGAGCTCGACACTTTGTTGGGCGAGACAAGTGCGAACATGGGCTACCCTCTCAATAGTAACCCTGACGACGGAGAAATTGCCTACATTCCTCTCGCTGGGGGTGACAGCACCGTCGACATTTCCACTGGGAAGCGCAGTTGCGCTACGTCAGCATATTACAACGCATCAGTGAGGGCGAGAGAAAACTTGTCTGTGTTGACGGGTGCCTTGGCTAGTCGAATCATCTGGGATAACTCAACTCTTGGAAGCGGAAATATAACAGCCACAGGAGTGGAGTACATCGTCGATGGAACGACCTATGTCGTCAAGGCAGCGCGGGAAGTCATTCTTTCTGCAGGTGTGTACCCAGTTGATCGTCGAAGCCATGCGCTGAGGAATGTATATCAGGAGCATTGAAAACGCCTCAGGTCCTCGAACTCTCTGGGGTCGGAAATGCAACGATTTTGAAAAATGCCGGCATACCTGTCGTACTGGACTTTCCGCAGGTCGGTCAAAATCTGCAAGATCAACCCATGGTCACGGTGGACTACATCATCAAAGAAGGTGTACCAACGCTCGGTAATAATCTCCTCGATGTGATGATTATCCGTTAATACTGTGCCATAGATTGGCTCATGAACAACCAAACTTACTTTAACGAACAGAAAGAACTCTAGTTCGTTCTCTGCATTATGTAACCTATGTTGTTAACAAGCATGGTTCTAGTGATACCGCCAGGACTGGTGCGTTCTCCTGGACTGCGAGTATCATTGGTGCCTGGCCGATTCAGAATATTACTTCTTCAATCGACTACGCAACATTGCACGCCAATCTGAACAAAGTCTTCAGCAACATGACACTGACACCACTGCAGGAGGCTCAATATAACCTTACCCTACAAATGGCGGACTCCGGTGCTCCATTCGTCCAGGCTACTTACCTGGCGCGTGGTGGCGTGGCGAGCACTGCCCAGCCTAACGTGAGCTATGAAACCATGGCAGTTTGTATCCTGGTTAGACTTAGCCGTTGCTGTGAGTATGGGATAGGTGGCTGACTTTGCTCTGTAGCATGAATTTTCACGTGGATGCGTTGTAAGATCTTCCCGAGATTAGGGTATACGTACTCACCTCCGGTGTCCTAGCACATCAACTCCTCGAATCCGCACGACCCCCCTGTAATCGATCCACAATACTTGGCATTCAAGTGGGGTGAGATTTTGTTGTATCTTGCCCACGAATCATGAAGAAGCTAAGGTCGAACCAGATCTCTCCGTTCTAGCTGCTTCAACTCAATTCTTCGATAACATGATCAATTCGGAGCCTTTCGCTAGCCAGCTCCAATCGCGAAACGCGCCAAATTCTTCAGTTCAGACTATAGATCAGTGGTCGCAATATGTACTCGACACAGTCTGGGTTCGTGCTCCAGTCCGGTCCTATTTAATGTTGCTTCTTATTCATCTCTGTTTGTCACGCAGTCGGTAAATCATCAAGTAGGTATGTACATACTTTGTTGGAAAGTGTCGTCTGGATCCTGACATAATACACAAGGTACAACCGCCATGGCAGCAAAGAGTTTAGGAGGTTAGAACATTGAGTTCCACTTGTCAATGACAATTCTAATGTGTGACCATCTGATTAGGTGTTGTCGATTCCCGACTTCGCGTATATGGACTGGCGAACGTGCGTGTCGTGGATGCTGGTGTCATCCCTTTCACCCTCAGTGTACCTCCTCTACAAACACTGTACGCCATCGCAGAGAAGGTACGGTCTTTGGAGGTGGTCAGAACCAGCGTTCATGGAGTCTTACTTTGTATCAATTTTCAGGCGTCCGATTTGATTCTGGAAGATCTTCTCCAGCACTGCAATGAAAGATGGAGGGGACATATGACTTTGCAAACGCAAGGCTATGGCGGTTATGTGTACAATAAGTACATACATCCAACCATGCTACAAAGTTTGTTGAGAATCGCGCAGTAGTACCTGTATCCGTTATATCTTGTTGCTGGTATAGAGCCAGGACACAGCCCTTTTGTTTGTCTGATTGTTCCTTTCAGTGGTGCTTGCTGCTGGGCATGGTGAGTATTCAGTACTACATTGGGGTCTTAGATGATATGAATGGTGTAGGCTAAATTACAGAAGACACTCCAATGGACAGTTTATCAGCAGAGTCAGGATAGATTGAAAAAAGAAAACACCACTCAAAGGCATGGCTCTTTGCACTGTGCTACAGGGGATGTGGATTGCATGGGGTGAGGTATCTACAGTGACTTCAAAAACTGGCCCAACATTTGACTCCTGTCAAGTGTATGAAGGATACTGCAATCACATGAGAGAAGCATACTTCACATTGGTGAGATGAGTTGTAGTATAAATCCTTGGCTACATCTTCGCTCTATAAATCATGTAATTTCAATTCAATCCTGCCATGATATGACCATTATAATATGGACACCTTATTGAGCCAGTTTTTGTACTTTTTATTTGAGGAATATTATTAGTACTTAACATGTGACAGAATGAAAGGACTATACACATTCTGGCATGCACAGGCAGTAATGGGAAAGTAGAATTGATCACCAAGTGAGACTTACTTGACTTGCAGATAGCCTGATAAGAAAGCAAGATATCTGAGATTATTCCTGACACTTATATAGCAAGTGACAGTTGTCATTCACTTAGAGCTTATGCTCTAATACATGGGATTTATATACTATCTAGCTAATATTATCTAATCATGTATTAGTGATCCTAATAGCCTTATTCTAAGTACATATAACATGACTATTGCAACATATAACACTAATATTGCATTATTCTGATATGATCTGCTCAGTTATAAATATTGATAAGTGCTGACTTAGGTATGATGCAATACTTAGCCATAATGATGTCTTTCTATTGTGATCTATAAGTATACTTCTTATCATAGTCAGAATGACTTGATATGAGTCAGTCTGACTTTAGAGGAATTATATGCTTTAGTAGGATAGATTGCATAGTTACCACTCTATCTAATCTTAGATTAGATCAATCTTATCTAGAGGGCACTATCTTATCTATGATCTCTTCATTACTCTTTATTACTTAAAAGATTTATGACTTATTTTAAGAGTAGACATATAGCAATAGTGTTATAACATCACATATCCCCTTAAACAATTCTTGCATATTGACACTTTTATTTTATCTTATCTCTTGACCTTATCTTATCTTCATCATCACATGACTGATCACATGATCAGGCCTAGACCAATGATGTCACACATTATGGCTGCCTTATGAGCACTATCTGTTTAATTTTCATTTATGAAAGCCTTTTTTTTATCTCTGTTGCTTCTTTCATTCTCTTTCATTTTGATGCCTTGAGGTTATCTTGAGGTATTAATCTCTGTTGTTTCTTTTTCACACTTTATTCATGATGTCACCTGGTCTGTGCACATTATCCTGTAGTATAAATATGGGGTCTACTTTTAACTAATGCCTTTTAGTCTAATTCATTTGATTACTTGCCTTCTAGTAGGTTAAGACCTAAGGATACTACTCTGCTTCTCATTATCACCATTTTCTCTCTACCTCTATATGTGTATTTGTGTGAACTTTATGGCAAAACTTTGCATGATGTCTACATATCATCAAGCCCTTGTTGTTGCTTCAGAAATATAGTTATTTGCTAGGTCATATATCAAACAGCTTCTTTCTATCCTTCAGTTTTGATATACACTAAGCAACAAAATCATTTCAATGTCAATAGCATTCTAATTGTGAAATAAATAATAAAAGCAGCTTTGATACTAGACTTAGAGACTTGGGTATCATTAGAAAGCTCTTATTAAGGGATTTCTAAAAATATATACATTGCTTAGGTATTTATTTTTATATTGGTCAATATTATCAGATTAATCTAGTATACTTATTGAGATAGTTTTGTTGCTAACCTCTAATAGTATCAAAATCACACATTGCAGCAAGATATTACATAATCATTGAGTCATGTGATGTACAAGAAATTCAACATGATGTAAACAAATCAAAATACCATCATTTCTTCCACATTTATTATTATGAAATCACTTTCTATTAATTAAACCAATTAAATTATTGCTTTTTTGAAATTTGACCATTCTATTTATCAAATTCATACTATTACTGGTTTTAGCCACTTTACTATTCATAGAATATCTGCCAAATGGTGCCCAGACTTGCCCAAGTCCTCTGGTGGCCATTCATCCACCATTACTCCTACTAATATGCACCATGTCATTTATTTTATTGAAACTGGAAAAGCTAAAAATGTTGTTTAAGTTACTCAAACTCTTTAAAATATCAAGAATCACTCTATCTCCTCCAAGACTATTCATTGTCATCTTAGAAAAGGTGGAATAAAGGCTATGATAAAGAAAAAGTATTCTTTTTTTTCCAAGTGTTATAAGCAAGCTATAGTAAGTGAAAAAACCATTGACTTCAATCCAATGCATGAAGCATATTGAAATCATACATGGAAATTTCACTTAGTGTTGGTTGTTATGACATTGTATGCATACTTGTGTGCACTTATAAATACCATACCTTATACTTTGTGTTAGCAAGTGTATGATGACTTTCCTAGTGCACTGGTTGCACTTTATGATCACATGACCTCCCTGATCATGTGACTACTCCTTCCCTTCACACATCATGCCTTCACCTGTCATGTTTTCACATTTTCACTCTCTTCACATCTTTCACAACTTTATGACCTCACACTGATCATCTTAGATCTCACCACATCTTATGGTTGGTGCATGTCTAAGATGCATCTTCCATTCCTTCATTTCTGCCTTCCCTAATCAGTATGAATCTCATCTAGATTCTCATCTAGATCATAACCCTGCAGAACTCTTAATGGGATCTTTGCCATGATCACCTTCCTGATCATTCACATCTTGTGATGATTTTCCCCTATATTACTTCCTGCAGGTTTCTTCATTTCTGATCTTCTCAGAAGCCTGCCTAACCTTTAACTCATGAACTCTTACCTCTTAGCTTATCATCCAATAGCACTAATAGTGTATACCCTAGATAGTCATTCACAGCTTGATCTGTGCACTCTTCTGTATCATATATAAGGGGTTGTGCAAGGGCTGTTATCCCCCAGCTAAATCCACTTGTTTACTTCTCTCACTCTGCCTGCAAAGGTGGCCTGATAATGTTTAAGGAACAACAAGTAAAAAAGTAGCTATTTACCTGCCTGGTCTTTGGACTGCCTAGGAGTGAGGTATTGCTTGGATGTAGTCTCCTTCTCTACTCCATCCTCTTCTTTATTTATCTCTGTGTGGTCATGTCAGCTTAGGACTTGGTCAAGACAGAACCCAGTGTTATAAATTTGTATATGAACTTGCACTATGACTGCATACCTTTGCATGCACAAGTGCCATGACCTCTCTTTTCCTAATTATGTGACCACTTCATCCCTTCACATCAAGCATGCCCCTAACCCTTCACATGTATCACATCTCTTCACCTCTTCACACCTTTCATGAATCACCCCAATCATCTTCCATTCCTGATCACCTTTTCTTTCTCATTTCCATTCTTACCCTCTGATCAGTATGATTACACATTGAGATTGCATCTCAATCATGAACCCTGCAAGATCCTAGATGGATCTCTGCCATGATCAACATTCCTGATCATCACATCTTGTGATCAATCATCCCCTCTACCCTAGACCCTGCAGTTCATCTCCACTTTGTTTTATTCTTTAAAAGAGCTGCCTAATGTTCTTCTCATAAATTCTTCCCTTCTATCTTCATAGCCAGTAGCATTAATGTTGTATACCCTAGATCCATGACACAGCTTGGTCTGTGCTCATTCCTGTACCATATATAAGGGGTTATGAGTTGGCTGTTATCCCCCAGCCTAATCCATTTGTTTTCTCTTCTACTCTGTGTTATGAATTGTGTATGATACTTGGAATCATGACTGCACACTTGTGTTGCACAAGTGCTACTCATGACTAATCTCTAATCATGTGATCACATTGTCCCTTCACATCTTCATGCCATCACCCTTCATATGCATCACATCCTTCTCCTCTTCACCTCTTTCACAATTCACCCTGATCATCTTTCATTTCTGATCACCTCCCCTTTCTCATCTTTACTCTTACCTTCCAATTGGTACAATCTCCTATCAAGATAGCATCTTGATCATGACCCTGCAAGATCCTAGATGGATCTCTGCCACAATCTCTTCCTGTTGCAGAACCAAAGAGTTACACTACTCTGCCAAACAACCCAACCAACCTGGCAGATGATCAGGAATGATACAGTGAATCCTTGAGATATGGTGTCCAGAAGTAAGAGTGCTGGACAGCAGGAAATGGGGAACAGATAAAGGAGAGGACTGAGTTGGAACTATCTTCTAGGGTTGAACTCCAGGACTACTCTTGCAAGTCCTTGATAACCAATGAATTATTACATCGTGGTTCTGTCTTCCTCCTAACACTACAACCTATTATATGTAGCATAATTGTGTTCAGCTCTTGGGGCAAGGGTTCTGAGCCTTGGGTAATCACATGGCTGATTCCAGATTGCCATCCTTAAGAATGAGGGTGGTGTCACCATAGACTGTGGATATGTTCGATAACCCCAACAGTGTTCCATCTAGGATGCTGTGTTACTAGTGGCTTAAATATCTGTAAATGAATATCCTAATATGATAAGACCTATCAGCAATGGTAGCTTCTCTAGGTCGCAGATATAACATTAGTAGTTAATATGATGAAAACTATGTCATGTGATCTTTGATAGTTTCTGATACTGGTTCTTGGTATAATGAATGGATTCCATACTTGCATAGGTTCTGTGACTTGAACTAGCCAAGGTATGAGTTGGCTCACTGGCCTTGTGTTGGTGGTCCGGTACTGTGAGGGACTGACAATGGAACGATGGAGAAGAGAAGTAGAGATTAGCTTTATCTCCAGACATCTCACTCCCAGAGTCTCAATAAAGAGAGGCTAGGCAGATAACATTCTTCACTTGTACTTAGTCACTAGGCCACCTTGGTAGGCAGGGTAGGACATGAGATAACAAGTGGATTAGGCTGGGGGAACAGCCAACTTATAATCCCACTACTTATAGGTTACAGGAAAGTGCACAGACCAAGCTATATACTAGGGTCTAGGGTATACAGAATTAATGCTATAGGATAATAAGGTATAGAGGAATAGTTCATGAGGTAAATATTAGGCTTTCATATGGTGGAGAAATGAAAGAGCAGATATGAAAGCAGGGAGTAATGTAATATGAAATGATCGATCACAAGATGTGACTGATTGGAGAGAGATCATGGCAGAGATCCATCTAGGATCTTGCAGGGTTCATGAGAGTGATTATACCAATTAAAGGGAATGATGGAGATGAGGAAGGTGAGGTGATCAGGAATGAAAGAGTTATTGGTGTGAAGTTGTGAAGAACATGAAAGGGTAAAGAGGTAATAAGAGATGTGATGCACATGAAGGGTCAAGGGTATGAAGATGTGAAGGGATGGTGTGGTCACGTGATCAGGGAAAGAGAATGTTATGGCACTCATGCATGTGAGCAAGCAGTCATAGTGCAGAGTTGTACAAGTTCATACACAAATTCATAACACTTCCTTGATCATTCACATCTTAATGATCGATCTTTCATTCTATTCTACTTCCTGCATTTATATCTGCTCTTTCATTTCTTCACCATATGAAAGCCTAACCTTTTACTCATGGACTATATCCTTTACCCTAGAGCCTATAGCATTAATACCTTATACCCTAGACCCAGTGTACAGCTTGGTCTGTGCACATTCTTGTACCATATATAGAGGGGTTATGACAAGGGCTGAATCCCCCAGCCTAATCCACTTGTTAGTACCTCTCCTACCCTGCCTACCAAGGTGGCCTAGTGATGTCACAAGTAAAGGACAGTTATTCACCTACTTACTCTTCATTGAGTGCCTAGAAGTGAAATGTCTGGAGATAAAGCTAACCCTTCACTCCCCCCTTCCATTTTACCATTGTATTAGAACCTTGTACCACCAAACTGCCAATGTATTGGCCTACAAGCAAGCTCATTCCACATCAATGTACAGAACCCAGTACTAAGAAGAATGAAAGACATTCCTTGGAAGATATCAAACCCATAAATATATCAAAGCCCACATGATAGGAACACCATTGTAATGTTCCTAAATGTTATATCTGTGATGCATAGAAGCTCTCACTGCTGTTGCATCTTATCCTATTAGTTTACAGTAATGATAACTTAAGCCATAAGTAGTATCATACTCTCATTGGAACATTATTGGGGTTATTGAACATACCCATGATCTACAGTAACACCACCCTCATTCTTAAGGATAGCAATCTGGTCAACAGCTACACAATTACCCAAGGCTTGGAATCCTTGCTCCAAGAGCCAAACACAATTATGCTAGTACCATTAGGATATTAGTATTAGAAGGAAGACAGAACCTAGTTGCAAGAGTACTATGGTTATCAAGGACTTGCAAGAGTAGTCCTGGAGCTTTTGTTATAGGAAGTCCCCCTGACATGCTGTCCTTTTCTTATCTCCAAAGACCTCTGCTATCCTAGCACCTTTTCTTTATCCAACACTTATAGTTTAGCCCCGTACTGTTCCACTAGTTGTTTGCTGGGTTGGTTGGTTAGTTGGCAGAGTAGTGTAACTCTTTAGGTTCTGCAACACCCTGCCCTTAGTGGTGGCCTAGTAATGATAACTCAAGTAAGGAACAGCTATTTGCCTATCAGTTCTTTATTGAATCCCTAGAAGTGAGGCATGTCTGGAAATAAAGCTAAACCTCCCTTCTCTCCCCTTATCATTCCATTGAACCATTCTTGCATTACTGAACTGCCCAATGTCAGGCCAGCAAGCCAACTTGTACCACATCCTGAATAGAACCCAGTATTAGAAAGTACAGAACCCATTCTTTGTATCAAAATTGAACCATTCTCATATCAAAGCCCATGTGACAGAAACTCCATCATAACATTCCTTGATGTTATACCTGCGATCCTTAGAAGCTCTCACTGCTGCAGAATCTTATCATATTAGTTTTACAGTAACAATAACTTAAGCCACTAGTAACATCACTGTCCTAGTTGGAACATGCTTGAGGTTCTAGAACATACCCAGCATCTATGGTGACACTGCCCTTGTTCTCAAGGATAGCAACCTGGTCAACAGCTACACAATTACCCAAGGCTCAGAATCCTTGCCCCAAAAGCCAAACATGATTATGCTACATACATTAGGTTGTAGTGTTAGGAGGAAGACAGGAACTGGTTGTAAGAGTACCATGTTCGTCAAGGACTTGTAAGAGTAGTCCTGGAGTTCATATCTGAAGATGTTCCTACCTTAGTTCTATCATTATATCCAATTCCCTTTCCCTGCTGTCCTAGCACTCCTCTTCTCCAGACATTATATCTCAAGGATTCACCATTATAACTGGTCATCTGCTAGGTTGGTTGGTATTGTTTGGCAGTGTAGTACAACTCTTCAGTTCCACAACACCCAGTCAAGACAACCTAGTCAACATTCTTTGTGAAAATACTCAATACTTTGTGGTAAACCTATGTGATGCAAGATGAATCACTAGTCAAGCTGATGTTATATCTGTGGGTCACATACATGTACACTGCTGGTGTCCCTTATTGTATTTGATGTTTTATCTATTAGTGTTCCTCCTTGCCTACAGGCTTGGAGATGATCCTGTTGGGTTACTATGTGTACAGCCCCAGGATGGGGTGGGACTCCTAACCAGCTTTCAAGGGTGGCAATCTGAAGACAGCCATGTGATTACCCAAGAGCTGGACTCCTTGCCCCAAGGCTTGATTACAATTATGCTGCACTTGTAGAATGCAGTATTAGGAGGAAGTGTGCTAGGTGCAACAGTCCTGGTAGTACTAGGGATGCAAGAGTTCCCTAAGAAGTATGAAGATCATCCTTCCCTCATTTCTGATCCTCTCTTGCTGTTCTAGCATTCTTCTTTCTGCAACTACTCAAGGATTTAGTTGGTGATGCCAGATTGCCTGACAGGTTATGGTGATGTATGATAGGCAGGGTCTTAGTGTTTCTCTGGTCACTCAACATTGGTGAGATACATTAATGTACATACTTTTAGCTATAACATTGCCTTTTAAATCATGTCATTCCACTTAGGGCCTGATGAGATATAGCCATTACAAAATAGTCATCTCATTGCAACAATTTATTTACTTTAAATTAAGCATGAGATTCCATGTATATATATGGATATTCCTACTTTTACCATCATTAAATCTCTCTTTATTAATCAGAAAGCTACTATTCTGACTCAGCTTCATGCTGAACATTCTGTCTGCTCTATTGCCTCTTATATGGGCCTCAATGTCTCTACTGTGTCTAGGCTTCACTCCAAAGAGTGCCCAAACCTAAAAAGGCCCTATGGTGATCACCCATTCAAACTTTCTTCTATTAATATTTATCATGGCATTTAACTTTTTTCTAATGGCAAGGCAGAAACTGCTGTTCAGGTTGCCAAAACTCTTTCCAACATTATTAATCAACCTCTCAATCCTAATATAGTCTGCCAGCACTTGAAAAAGTCTGATATGAAGGCTGTAGTCAAGAAGAAATGTCCTCTACTTTCTGTTAAACATTGCAAGGCTTGTTTGGACTTTGTCTATGCCCATAAAGATTGGACTATAAAGGATTGGAAGCATGTTATTTGATCAGATAAGACCAAAATCAATCACTTAGAATTACATGGTCACAAATGGGGATGAAAAAAGTCAGATAATGGCCTTAGTAATAGGCTAGTAAAGGGAACTGTGAAATTTGAAGGGGATTCTATTATAATGTGGGGCTGTATGACTTGACAAGAAGTTTGCTATGCTGCTAAGATTAATAGTAGGATGGATGGAGATCTCTACATTCAAATTTTGAAGGATAAGCTGCAGAACTTCATGTAGTATTATAATCCCAATCCTTTTAATATAATCTTTCAATAAGATAATAATCCCAAGCATATATGCAAAAAGGACAAGAAATGGCTATATGAACAGGAATTCAAGACTATAATATTGCCTGCCCAGTCTTCTGATATTAGCCCTCTTGAATACCTATGGGAATATATCAAAAGAAGGCTTGGAGAGTATAAGAATCCTTCTAATGGAGTAGTGGAGTTATAAAAGAGGATTTAAGTGGAGTGGAAAAAAATACCAGCTGAGAAGTGTCAGAAGTTGATTATAAGGATGCTCAGAAGGATTCAGGCAGTGCTTAGAGCAAAAGGAGGCTATACCAAATACTAATGACACCTAAATACCAAAAGTGAATAAACTGTTGCAATGAGGTTACTGTTTTATAATGGCTATTGTTACGCTTGGCCTGGGTAAGGTCGAGCGTAGCCCTTGCAAGAACGAAGTAAGCCTGCTAAGTGACGAGGGGGTCGTACCGAGGTTCCCTTAGACGAAGGGAGCACTGAGGAGCCTTGCTTGTGGG
>JBBPJS010000152.1:0-22698 GCA_038088835.1 Singerocomus rubriflavus
AGAAGATCAGGATGCCACCTGGAGGTAGGCGAGAATGAATCTTGGCAGTTTTTTTGATTACCTCCCTGACATAGTCGGAAGGTGTTCGGCGATTAAAATGAATCGTCACCGGATGCTGGCGTGCAGAGACGCTGATTACTGGAGGAGGTAATGGAAAGAGGAGTTTATTCTCCACAAAGTCGCTGACCCGGAGGGTAGCCGACATAATAACCAGACGCAGAGGTTTTACACCATCCTTCTTGTCCCTCCACATTTGCTCTCGTAACCTCAAGACACGGCTAAGTACACCGATGAGTATGTCCGTATTCATGCTGCGCTCGTGGGCCTCGTCGATGATGATGACAGAGTATTTGGATAGTAAGAAATCAGTGGCCAACTCGCGTAACAGAATACCATCGGTCATGAACTTAATCGTAGTTGAGGGAGACACAGTCGCGTCATAGCGGATTTGGTAGGAGACCCGAGACGACGTCAGGGATAATTCGTGTGCAACACGAGTGGCCATCGAAATCGCTGCCACCCGTCGAGGTTGTGTCACCCCGATCATGCCAGGATCATCTAGAAGACAGCCATTAATTCATCCCCACTTGTTTCAGGCTCTACACACCTCCATCGGGGTTTCCAAACCCTGCCTCATAAAGAAACTGTGGTACTTGGGTAGTTTTTCCACTACCAGTCTCGCCGCATATAATTACGATGGGATGCAGTAAAATAGACTCCACAATGGGTTGCTCCTCTGCGACGATAGGCAGCATTAACCGGGTTTCTTCGACGTCTGGAGGTCGTGTGACAAAGACAGCCTTCGCTTTCTTTTTAGCGGAAGACAAACTGGAAGGACGTTGCGACTTTCCCAATAGATGTCCCGCTAGTGCAGTGTCGGGCAACCTAAGATCATCTCCTAGCGGACCACGCATCATGGTATCTTGGGGTGGATGTAAAACTTTGCGTCTCTTTGCAGGATGTTTCTCGATAGCATCTTGGATGGGTTCCGATCTAATGGGCGACTTGTCAACGGAAATAACATAGTCTCTGACATCTGAGAGCTGCTTGACCGCCCATGTCTTGAAATTTGTGCGCTTGACAGAGGTAGTATTAGTCTCTGCATGAGAGGAACCGCCATGGTCAGAATCCGATGCTGATCCTGAGAACTCGTCGTTTTCATCTTCCCTCGTGTCATTCGCGGAGTCGGAGCTATCGAAGGATGAATTAGACTCAGGCGATGGGTCCGACTGCGTAGACTGTTTTGACCACCGTCGAAAGCTTGCCTAGAGTAGTACAATGAGATCACGAAGTATGAATCATCGACCAGCCAACCTTTTGACAGATCTTTTTCCTTTTGATGCGAGGAGCCATGGAAGTACCGTCTGGATTTCGCCTGAGGGCACCGCCAACAACGGTTGCCTGCGTCGATTTCCCCGGCACGGCTAAACTGGTGGACATGTCCACAACCTCGACTTGGTCCGGATTGGCGGCATTCAATGAGTTGATGCTAGTGGCACCGGAACTCATCATGTCGAGTTCGGCATCAGAGGACCCCGCGACAGAAGGAACGTTATTACACCCCTTTCGATTGTTCGAGCGACCGTCCATGAGACGCCGAACATCTATATCCTCAGTTCTGTCTAATCGTTCGCGATGAGAGGTTGTCCTTCCTGTCCCTAATGTGGAAGAGGCCTGCAGTTCGACAGTAGGCATTGTCGCCTGGGTCTGACTGTGGAACTGAGTGGGCAATTAAAAAATATGAAGATGACCATACGCCAATTTCTCGAAGATCAACAGTCTTTCTTCTTCTCTGAGTTTTTTGTCCTACGAAAACATGTATCAAGAAAGACATCAAGAAAATACCTGCGCCTTACAATATACTTTTCTAGTTTCTTCCTCCTCTGGCTTGACACTTTGCTCTCTGATTGTGCTACAAGCTACAATAATGAGATACACAACATTACAATACTTGCAACTCACCTCCTGGAGGAGTCTCTCTTTCCTCTCATTTTCTTTCTGTTCTCGGGATTTCCGAGCGAGGATTTCTGCATTGGGATCAGGTGTCTCTGCCGATACAGTAGGTCCACATCTTTTCCGCTTCCCCTTCTTGAGTGATCCTGGACTGGACTGGCGTGTTCGGGCGCTATGCTTCGTTCGGACTTGTTTCATCCTGATTAGTCCGAACGTTGAGTACTAAGTGTTGAATGCCAGTAGTTGGCTAATGCATCACGTAAGCATGAGCGTTCACTCTCGCTTTGGGCAGCCAAATGATGGTAGCTAGTGTACAAAACCATCTCACATCGTGCAATAGCTCCAATCATACAGGTATCCCTACAAGTGTGAGGCAGCAGAGTAGACTTCAAAAGACAATTGTGTGAGTAAGTGATTTACTATGATATCCCTAAAATCAATAGTACCCCTGTGCATCCAGCACACATCAAGATGAAGAAGCGACAAAAAAGTTGAAGTTATATGAAGGTGGTGAGGGGTTGAAAGTGAAATTCGCGGGTTGAAGGTTGATGATGTCCTGGCCATTCCTTTGTAACATTGCTTTCATATAGCCGCCAGCTGTAATAGAGATTGAAAGCTTTGTCACCCCAGATGCAACTTGGAACGTCTGCGACTGCGTGGGTGACGTAGATAGAGTGACGGTCCCAGGAGAAGTTGCAAAAACAGCCACCCAGACCATGTCTGCTGCCTATCGCAACCAATAAATAACTCAGATTTTAAGTACATGTTTACCGCGAAAATAACCCACGATCTCATAACGGGTAGGTCGGCCAACTGGATCAGGTGCAGCAGCCAAGTGTGGATGGGTGCGAGACCATATAACAATCTTGTCATTGACTATAGCCGGGTACATTCCCGTCTTGAACGCGGTAGCGTAGTATGATGTCATGCCGAGGAAGCCTAATAGGTGTAAGTCGACACCGGGACACAGACTGCAGGTGTAACAAAGCTCACCAATATGATCGTACCCATTCACCCATACCTGACTGATTGGATCTGGATCATTCACAGGACCAATGTAATGAGATTCTCCCATATCGTTCCAGGAGACAACCTGGACTATATCAACATTGTCGCGTATATCGATGAGATTTTCCCAGCGTCTCAGATATAGGTGATAATCGGACAGGTATATAAACTAGAAAAAATTGTTAGGCATGGAGCCGATCCGTCGTTGGTGATAGGCAACTCACGTTCTTATTGTAAGTCTGTGGAGAATAGTGTGTGAAAAGGTGAGGGGATACAGCGGCCATGTAAGATGCGCCACCGATAGAAGACAATCCATTGATATACTCTTGGTCTGTTGTCGTAGCTCCCACCAAAGGTACAAGTGTAGAAGCTGAAAATTTGGATACCGAACCTTGTGAAATTGTTGTGGGCCACCCAGAGTTCCACTGAAGTGGAATAAGTTGTGTTAGAACAAAAGGACGCACGAAGATGCACTAGCACTCTTACGTTGAAAATCCCACTGATTACATCATTGAAACGAGAAAAATCAGAGGACTGCACGAAAAAAGAGGGGACGAAGTGGACAGAGTTTTGACCCTGCAGCTGCTGCGAAAATTGCGTTGACCATCCTGACTGGACTGAATTTTGACCAAACTGACAAGACTCCCCAGAGAAAGCGGAAACGAAAACACGACCGTTGTAAATGAGTTGGTTGGGATGCGAAGCATATTTCGTGATATAATTCCGAAGTGTAGCAGCGTCACCGGCACTGCTACATGGAAGAGATCTAATGGTGGACATGAAGACAACAGCCGAGTGAGCAGCGGGGGACGTACGTCATGTCAAATGACATGAAGAGCTTGAAGCCCGTCCCCGACTGCTGTGCAGCCTGATACCTAGTCGAACATCATGACGAGTCTGGGTTGAAATGTGTGTTTTGGTGCTCACGCGTCTGCAACCCGATCGGGTTCCCAGGAATCTCCTCCTACATTGAGCGCGAAGCCATCGATACCGTTCTGATGGGCAAGGGTAATATCCGACAGCCACTGTGACTGAGTGAACCTATAGGCATTTCCGACGATGAAATGGGCCACGACGTATTTCTGGGAGTCCCTTCTGGGTGGAGGCAGTCCAGGGGACAGTAGACTATCCGTCCTCCGGCCCACCGGGCCGGACAAAGAAAGTCCAGCAAGAGAGAGCAAAGATACAAGTACAAAGAGAGTGAGCATGGCAAATGAATGACGGACGAAATAGTGTCTGTGGGCTTTGCGCGTCGAGCGACCAAGCCCGGAAGACAGAACAAACGTTGGAACGGGGCAGTCAGCTACCTCGACCCCCGCCTTTTTATTATCTCGAGGACGGACGCCGGTTGCCTTGGAGACACATCCAAGGAATCGTGTGACGTTTATGGCTCGCTACCGTCACTTCATTGAAGGAGGCCGTCTTGTCTCAATCTCCAAGGACACGACGGATGTTGTGAGGCAACGGATGTGGAGGGACCGGATTCTGCGTGTCCCTAATGTCACGTCGCACTGATACACGACAAGACGGCCCGGGTGACATGCAGACGAGCCACAACGAGGACCTCGTAGATGAAATTTCAGGCAGAACGTGAGGGGCATGCATAATGTCCAACCGTTCACCTCCAGTCATCACTCTTTTATATGGACTCTTTCCGACGTGTCCTTATGCAGCCGACAAGGCAAAAACTGCTCAATCACACACATTTCAATCGAAAGTCTACTTGTAGTCCCCTACCTGGTTATGTAACTATGTAATGGCGTATCTTCAAAGACGTGCTGCTCTGGCTTTCAACTCTGGCTCAACAAGTGGACTAATAGACCACAGGCCTCTCGGTCACTGCACATCTACACAAGCTTAATCAGATCTGATAAGTCAATCTCCCCAGGAAATGCATCTATTCTCCGCTTTACACAAATCCGGCCTCAGAGTATTCGTCAGGTCTTTCTTTGTGCTGCATGCTTACTTGTATTGCCCAAACCATTACTTGGTGACTCCATTCGCCAAACTAAAAGCCGGGTGTACTCACAGCTATACTCTGGGACTTTTCGTCGCCTGCCTTGAGGGTACCCTCATCAGCCTTAATGGATGCAGACGAGGTTGAGTTTAGTTCAGACACTGGTACTGGCATAGCGTCCGCTAATGACTCCGTCTGGGATTGTACTTCGGTAACTGAATTCTCGATAGTCGTCATTTCCGTATTCGCCACTACTTCCCCTCCTGGGGTATCTTTCGGAGAATCGGCCTCCTAATAAAATAAGAACGATGCGAGTCAGATACATCATAATGACTCACATAGGCCATTTCCATAGATTCCTTGGCCTCCTTCCCAGACACCTCAGTACCATCGTCATCAGTAGTAGGGATTATATCTTGGTGAGGTCCAGCATGTTGCTGCAAGAACAGAGCTACCATCACCACATGTAAATCAGCGAATGAATGAATGTCACGTACCGCATGCTTATCCTCATGTGCATCCTACAAGCGATGGTGAGATCGTCATACAGACATTCATGTCTGCCACGTACATGGTGGCCTTCATGCTCGTGCTGTCCATGAGAATCTTTGCGTGCCGACGGAGACACAAGGTACAGGAACTGTATGAGACGTGCATCTTAGAGAGAAAACCACGTTCACTGCAGGGATTTACCAGAGGGCCAAACACCAGCGCAGAGCCAATCTACGGGGAACACGTTTAACAAGTCTACTCTGTGAATACTGGTGGTAAAATGCACCATCCACGACATGTCACTCGATGTGCTCCCGCCATGACTAGCATGCGACTCGGAGCCCATCATGCGCCGGCTAAGCACAACCCGAGATAAGCGGGAAGCTGTAGTTAAATGAGCCCGCGTGGACAAGCGCAACGTAGATGAAGAGAGGCGGCAGGAAAGCCTGGACATGTTGAAGGAGAGGACGAAAAGAGTCCCGTCCTGCATTCATACAAATTTTGGTGACGTTATTGGGGTGTGAACTTGAGCGGAGAAGACCGGAAAGCCAACCAAGTTACTCACTACCGAAACACAACAGAGATAGTGGCTACTACTACCAAAACGCTGGCTAGCTTGACATGTCCACCATCATGACAATCATATATCTGATCTCGAAGGCTCAATGAGCGGACGAGTGACGACCATGACGACCCTTGGACTAGCAAATATCAGCAAGGATCGTCAAAACGCGACTCGCATCAAGTCAGTTGACGGGTCACTTCCGAGCCATCATTTCGAATTCTCCCTCGCTGTCGTCGGCAGAGTCGGGATTACTGACAATCATCACCCGTCTTTTCGACGTGCGCTGCATGTTCACCTCTCCCTGCTGACACAGCTGATACTGGTCCAAACTGTGCTTTAGCCTATACATGGCCCCTTGGACCATCTTTGCTCTTACCTTGGGTGGGGCTTGCCACTCCCTTGGTATCTGTGCCCTTTCCAACTGCACCTGCCCTCCCAAGTGTCTCCGATTGATCCTGAACATGTAGTTCATCTCTTGCAGCTCTCTCTCTGCTCGTGTTGACCATGATCTCGGAAACTCCGTGTACTGGGTTTCGCTGTGGTTTCGCCCCTTGCCCGTTTCTTTCCATGTCCTGCGTTGCGTCACGAATTCCATCGCGAGGGTAACAAACCTTCGAAACAGTTCCTGAATCAAGATCTCACAGTGAGCTAAACCTGGAAATGTAGTACGTCGAACTCTCACCAAGATTGACATGTTTCGTTCCGTGGTTGCACTGACCACGAGGACTTCCGTTGTCCCTGCGACAGAGTGACTTAAGTATGTATGGCAGGGATATAGATCCCGCCCGATGACATGGCAAGCAGGACTGATCAGGATACATCCTACTCGCCGTGAATTAATCTAATGACTTAATTTCCATGCGACGTATGTTGTATGTCTCTACGATGGTTAGGAAAGCGCATGTTAAAATACTCTTGTTCGAACACGTGGGATTCGCGCATGGGGTGTTGTTTACATACATTTTTAGGGGCAGGATTCGACTGGTTTCCTTCCGTCTCTTCAACATCCGAACGTCCCTGCGTAATGAGTCAAACCCTCTATCTACACTCGCTACCTACGTCCGAGCATCTAGTCCGTCCCTCCACTTTTCCGGTTCATGCTGCTATGCCGACCTTCGTTATGTGATATCCTTTGCCTTCACGCAATTTCCGGGATGTCAGATGAGGGTAACCCGTTCTTCGATGGCCAGATGCATTGGCACGCAAAATACTACCACAGCATCGAACGAGACGCAGGGCTCTTCAGAATGGCGTTCAGCACCTCTCTGTCAGCAGATCATGTCATGTGCTCAGCATATCTGCCCCCGATAACTGTTCCTCGGGAACGAGTTCCCTTCCTCAGGAAAGCCGCGGCCACATCTCGGATCGAAGGAACATGCACCCTCCGGGGGGTAGCATATCTCCGCTAGCCAACTTGCCCACTGAGTCCGATTGATCGAGGATCATCAACTGGTTGCCATGAGCATAACAAAAGGTGCTGTAGCCAGTGCAGACGGTGTCTTCCACTGCTGCCAGTGGTGAGGTAATGGGCGGTAATGAAATGCAATGCCTTGGTATGAAGTTGGGCCATCTGCACGAGGACAGCACGCCTTACCACCGCAGAGTTATATGTGCGTGCTAGCCTTTATTTTTAGTCGTTTCATATCGATGCTCGGACACCGTTTGCATGCAGTAATCCAGTCAGTGTCTTTGATATTATGGAGGAAAGGGAATACCGCCGTCACAACATGCGCTCGGCAGTTAGCGGGTTATGAAACAAAAAGGCAGGGACTGGAGAATGCACAAGCAATGAACCTGAAAAACATATCACCTTGTGATGGAAACAACATACAGGCCCGCCTAGCTCAATCGGTCAGAGCGTCAGACTTTTAAGGCGGGTGTGATCCCTGCAGTGATCTGAAGGCTGCGAGTTCGACCCTCGCGGTGGGCTAGTGTTTTTTGAGATGAAATTCATCCTTTTTTCTATCCCATCCAGTGTCCCTGATCAGATAGTGTGTTTGAAATATAAAATACAATTTAATCGGACAACGGACAATCTAAGGATGATCATGATCAAGGGACAACACTCAAAGCAAAAACAAAAAAGACCCAGAACGGAGGCAGACCGATATACTTGCACGCATACGCAATTGTCAACCATGCGTTTGCGTCATTTGAACATACTCATGGCTGAATGTGTTTGGTCTTCCACATATATCATGGTTGTATCAGGGAGGATCTAAAAGCAATATCCCAAAGAACAACCAACTAAGTAATTGCATTGATAAATAAGCAGATGAATGGCGTGCTCGTAAGTCTTCTGAAACGTGGCTTCTAACGACGTCCTGCGTAATGTCATGCCGGTCTCAGTCGTGCAATTCATGTAGGTTTATAGTATATCGTGGTGAGATACTAGAGCATCGGTGAGTGACCATGCCATTCGCAAAGATCCATGTAAATACCTTCTGTCGATAACGCGTCGTGTTTCCAACAGCCAGTACACCGTTACGAATCGCACTTGTACTCAAGTGATGGAGTACGACGTGGGACGGTACAGGCAACACGCTGGCGTCATCTGATAATCCCGGTCCGTCCAGTCCAAGTCGGGTTTGCGCTTGTGAGGAAACTGCAAGGTGGGTTACATCCGTCCCACTCGCAGTGGTAATTGGAATGGGAGCATGCTCGTCCCCCCCAATTTTGTCCTCCCTGTAAATGTCCCGTGCAAGCGTACTGGTCATTCCAAGGAGTGATCGCCCTTGCTTCCGCCTATGCTCTCGTTCTCGTTCCTTTTCCCGTTCCTTCTCTCGGTCCCGCTCGCGACCCCTCGACAGTGGGGGTTGTCCAGCTTTGACGTTCAGAATGAGTTTGTCCAAGTGTCTAGGAAGGACTGGAGCCGGGGGAATATTCGGCGCAGGGACTTGTTGGTAGGTGTTACCGTAACCCGACTGATCATATTCTGCGGCAGCCGTGTAAGCAAGGTAAGCTTCTTCCTCACGAGCAGCAGCAACAAGTTCAGTGGGAATTTCATCTGTCCACTTGGACGATGATCTCGTGGCATCTGAGGAGGAAGGAACGTCGATTGTGGAGCCTTGAGTGGAAGTTGTAGTTGACCAGAACGAATGGACCGGATGAGCAGACTGCTTAGGAGGTACGACGGGAACAGAGACGAGATGAGGTGGCGTCAAACCAGAAATCGGGACTGCAACATAATTTGCCAAACTTCCTTCATCATCCACCGCTGTCGGAAGGTCGTCGGCCAAACGCCATTGCTCATCAACAATGAAACGGAAGTGATGCGTTCCAGGCATGAGCGAGATCCAAGTAGACCACGATGTATCTGCAGGGGGGTCACTGTGGTACGAGTCAGATGGACCGGCAAATGATTGAAGTTGGCGTACTCTGATTCCATTTGCTGGCGTCCCTTCCAGTTGTCATCACCTGCACGTGCAAGGAAAACGGATTTCCCGCCCCCATGCCAAGTGATTTTGATGTTCACAGACTCCTTTGACTCGTCCGGAGGATGGTTGGGAACAGGTTGTCCGAGCTCGGCCATGTCAGTCGTGACAGCCGCAAGTTCTTCCTCTGCCTTGTGTAGCGCGAGGGGGATCGTCGAGTAAACTGTCTCCTGGATGAACTCCTGTTGACCAGGATGCGTGGTAACCTCTATCTGACTTTCCGCGTAGAGTTCTTGCATACGTGGTTGTGCGGTAGCTTGGCCACGTGAAGCGAACGAATGTGTGGAGTTATGTTGGAGAGGGGCACTTCGGAGGTAAGGACTACCGCGATTACGGGGATGGTGTTGATGGTGAGGAGCCGGGGTATGGGTAGACGGTGGCTGCTCGAGAAGCAAATCAGACGAGAAGTTGGACGTATCTGCCTCCCGCGCAAGATTCAGCTTCACATTTGGTTGTCTTCCACGCGGAGAAGTGCCTGTATTTGAGGCGTTGTTCATGGTACCATTGTTAGAAACTGGGATCGGGATCGGGATTGGGGAAGTAATTCTCGGTGGCCGACGGGAGGATGATAAGGGAGATGAATTGGCGGAATTTTGATAGGAGTGTGCGGGGGTCAAAGAAAGAAGCGCAAGGTCTGGCAGTTCAAGGGATTTTTTCTTCGCGCGCAGAGAGCGGTGGGGTTGGTTGGGGCTAGGAGAGGGCGAATGGGACTGGAGCGGTCTGCGACTCGGGGGATCGATTTGCCCTGTCGGAACTGGTGATGGTCGATTGTGGTTTGTGTTCGAAGTCGTGTTGCCCATCGTGTAGATCGTGTCGTTCGTCCTCGAAGGTTAGTCTGAACCTCTGCTCTTCGTCGCTCGATGGACGTAAGAGAAGAATTTGGTCCAATGGGGATCCATTAACCTCTCCTGATATAATAACCTTGTTATCAGTAAATTATTGTTATTTTATTATGTAAAGCGAAAAAATATTTTTGGTTATGCACGTGATCTGAAATGACCAAGTCTCCGCCGCACAAGTACAAAATGGCCCTTTGACGACGTTTCGTCCCTGCTGCCGCCCAAGCATCTTAGATTTCATCTTCCCGAGCGATTTGTGCTATATGGTTTCACTTATCTACTTCTGCTGCAGCAAAGTCCTCGGGCACTTTGCATAGGTGGAGTTAGCAAGCCAAACACACGTCATCGTTCCTGTTTCATCAATATCTAGAACCATCTCGTCGAGCAGATCCACATCGTTATCATGGCTGACGGTACAATCACCAGCAGTGGAACGCATGAAAATTTTCTACAGACCTCGAACTCTGCTAATGATATCGAGTCCAACTCTGGACTCCTTATCCCCGAGCCTAGAGACGGCTTTTACGGCTACAACGACGAAAAAAGTCTTCAGCAAGTATGTTATCGCTGCTGATATATCGTCAATGCTAGAGAATACACCCAGATCGAAGAGAAAAAACTGGCTCATCGTCACACATCTGACACCTCTACCATCATCTCCACTGCATCGGTTGCAGGGTCCTTCATGCTCTCCACAGTCTGCGAGGAGTTGCAAACCAACGAGCAACAGAGTAGTACGTCCTTTCTTGTCGAAAACGACGAGAAAGTACGCATCGAGCCACAGGCGCAACGTGAGGATTTCTACACAGTCCCGAATGACAGGCAGCTGAGATGTAATTTTTCAGTTCAACCCTCCGTTACCCCTGAGATGGCGCATACCTATAAGCTGTTTCAACGTTGCCTCGAGCTACGCGACAAATATATAGCTAGTTCCCTGCAGAGACTTGGTGACAACCCCAGGGACCATGATGGTCACTTCAATGGAATAGCCGAAGGCTTTGCAGGAGTAGTAGGTATGCGGCCAGATGTCGACTTCGTCAAAGCCAGTGCTGCCAAAAGTCCATATGAGGCGTGGAAGATATACCCTAAGCCTCCACCTCCACACTGGTATTTTACTGCGAAGCACGACATTCCAGCCCCCGACGGTCATGTCGCTACAGAAGACGAGGACTTTTATTTTTCAAACTGCCAGATTCCGGAATCTCATCCATGGGAATTCAGGATCGACGAAAAGGGTGTATACCAGGTATATTCTACTGCTGCGGGTACGCACAGGAGTGTTTGTGCACTGACACAGCTAACAACACGTCACGAATGGTAGACGAGAATCCATTGTTTAATATTCCATCCATTAGGGAATATTTTGTCGATCTCGACTATATTCTTGGGGTCATATCCGATGGTCCGGCAAAGAGCATAGCATACAGGAGACTCAAGTATTTAACGACTAAATTCGAGATGTACAACTTACTCAATGAGTCTCAAGAGCTAGCGGCTATGAAGGCGAGCAAACATTACATATTGGAAGCCCGTGCTAATTTTGCGGCCCCAGAGCGTCCCTCACAGGTTAGACTAAGTTATGGACTTGTCTGGTGTCGTTCACTTGAACGGGTACCCCAGGGATTTCTACAACGTACGCAAAGTGGATACCCACGTACACCTGGCTAGTTGCATGAACCAGAAACATCTATTGCGGTTCATCAAGGCAAAGATGAAACGAAGCCCCAATGTATGTCTGCGTCGCACCTTTCTGATTGTGAGCTTAGCATCGCTCCCTTCTAGGATATTGTAATATTTCGTGACGGAGCCGAGTTGACGCTCGAGCAGGTTTTCCAGTCCCTTAAATTGAGTGCATACGACCTTTCCATTGACACGCTCGATATGCACGCCCATCAAGACACATTCCACCGCTTCGATAAATTCAACCTCAAATATAACCCGATCGGTGAATCTAGGCTTCGGGAGATCTTTCTGAAGATCGATAATCGTATCGATGGTCGCTATTTCGCTGAACTGATTCGGGGTAAATTCACCTCTTCACATGGTGGGATACTTCGATCACTCATCATTTTGTAGAGGTGATGACTGATTTAGAACAAAGCAAGTACCAGGTAAGCATGCTGCTGACATGTTATCTGACTGAGCTCACCTAAACAGTATTGCGAGTGGCGAGTCAGCATATACGGGAGATCTGTAGACGAATGGGACAAGTTAGCCAAATGGGTGATCAACAACAAGTTATTCTCTCACAACGTTCGCTGGCTCATCCAAGTTCCGCGATTGTACAATGTTTACAAAGAAAATGGGGTGGTTAGCAGTTTTGAGGACATTGTGATCAGTAAGTTGCCGATCCCATAGCTTCATGACTACGACCGGAACATTGTTCAGGTGTATTCCGTCCACTATTTGAGGTTACTAAGGATCCATCATCACATCCGGAACTCCACGTTTTCCTGCAGCGCGTCATCGGCATTGATAGTGTTGACGACGAGTCAAAGGCGGAACGCCGTATTCATCGCAAATTCCCGTATCCTCGTCTTTGGGACACCACACAGAATCCACCGTTCTCCTACTGGTGAGCCCACCCACAAGGTTTCATTTCCTGTCCAACACCTGGGACCCTTTTTTGCCTTAGGATTTATTACATGTACGCCAACATGGCCAGCCTCAACCATTGGCGGCAAGCACGAGGTTTCAGTACGTTAGCCTAGGAGCGATGGTTCTGCATATACCAACTTCTCGTGACAGACACTTTCGTCCTTCGACCCCATGCCGGAGAAGCTGGCGATACAGACCATCTTACTGCGGCTTTCCTCACATCTCACTCAATTTCTCACGGCATACTTCTTCGCAAGGTTCCAGCATTACAATACCTTTTTTATCTGAGACAAATCGGTCTTGCGATGAGCCCTCTGAGTAACAATGCATTGTTTCTCACATATGAGCGGAACCCACTTCCAGAATTTTTCAAGACTGGGTTGAACGTAAGCTTGAGTACTGATGACCCTCTCCAATTTCATTTTACTAAGGTGTGTCACCGTTGTTATCCCCCCACATAAACTCATGTGTGTTGTGGTGACTATAGGAGCCCCTGCTAGAGGAATATAGCGTAGCTGCTCATGTGAGATGCGCGCAATGTCTAGTAAGGTACATTTCACTTACGGAAAATAGATATACAAGCTCCCGCAAAGCTCGCTTGCCGAACTGGCCCGTAATTCTATTGTGCAGAGTGGCTTCGAGATGGAAGTCAAACGCCACTGGCTAGGCCAGGAATGGTATCGCGCAGGAGCTGCTGGAAACGACATTCACAAAGTGAGACAATGATGGGAATGTGTCGGTGATATATCTGCTGACCGAAAATTTAGACAAATGTGCCCGACATCCGTCTTGCTTACCGCCACCGGACATTGGTTGAAGAGTTAGAGATGATCAACCTGTGCCACTAGCCCGTTGGATAGTGAATCATTTAAATGTAACAGCTGCTATGCTTTTTTGTACTTCTTTTGAGTCTGGTGGTCAAGACCACTGCTGACTGAGCACTTCGGAGCCGTGGACAAGAACGTCTTGATCCGACAAATAGAAGTGCCGGTGTCAAATCCAATGCATTCTCATCGACACTGCTCAGTGACCGGTGACCGACTATGTGACCAAACAGTGATTATAGGAAACTCTATCTTGCTCCGGCAAGTAAAGGTCTCAAATTTAGTTTGTTCCTAAATTTTAACTGCCCGTTGTCCACAGCTAACATATTGACAGAAGTCAATTCCTGAAAAAGGCCAGCTGAGGCTGGTTGAAGACTTGAACGGGGCAATAAGGGTGTTGACAGCCGCACAGCAAGTCATATACCGAACAGCCTGAGCCCGTGTTCCTGTGGCCTAGACAAGAATGCTAATCGCGTCGGACTGCAGCTGCCAGCTATCAGCGCCCCGCCAAGCATCAGATTAGTTGATATGTTACCGGACGCACTATAAAAAAACTAGGTGTTCCTATGATTCAGCAGTGAAGAACTATTCGACCCACGCAAGGATACCACATCGCAATTCTTGATTTTGGGTCACTATGTCAAACGTACGATCAAGTGAGGTGGCTGGCGAAGGTCCTCGACCGCCTCGCACCATCGTCCTCTGCTTCGATGGCACGAACCAGAAATATGGCTTCATGGTATGTCGTTCATACAGATGTTCAGACGGGAACTTAACTCGATGACGATAGAATACTAATGTGGTTAAGTTTTTTGGCCTCCTCTCTAAAGATCGTCCGGACCAACAAGTGGCTTATTATCAAGTACGTCTACAAGTTCTGCTGTCTGAAGTTCCAGAGTTTGACTCCGAGCGACATCTAGGCAGGGATCGGCACATACTTTGCACCCTGGACTGTTCCGCCACGATGGGTTCGGTTGGCATCGCTTCTAGATGAAGCATTCGCTTGGTATGTGCGCCAATGATCCATAAGAATCTGTGATAGATGATATGTAGGTATTTGAACGCACACGTAATGGGTGGTTACATGTACCTCATGGATAACTATCGCTCCGGAGACAAAATTTGTTTGTTTGGTAGGTGATACATTTTCCTAGTCAAGCTTGCTATTAATCCGAAATAAGGCTTCTCTCGTGGAGCATATACTGCTCGTGCATTGGCTGGAATGCTACATAAGGTAATTCGTGCAGCTAGGGACATTGCCCGCTTAATTGATAGTGTGAAGGTTGGGCTATTGCCAAGAGATAACATCCAACAAGTTGGCTTTGCGTACAAGGCATTCAAACGGACTGACAAGGACGGAACCAAGCTTGCTGCTGGATTCAAACAGACCTTTTCACAAGATGTTAAAGTGGAATTTGTGGGTGTATGGTAAGCATCGTCAAGATCGTATACACTTCCATGTTGTTCATTTACCATCAGGGATACCGTACAGAGTACTGGGGTGCTTCTCAATCGTGAGCTACCTTTTTCGGAGTCCAACAATGCTATCAAGGTGTTCCGGCATGCGCTTTCTCTTGACGAAGTATGACCTATTCAAGAACATAGGTGGGACCTCGCTAACATTTCTTACCTAGCATCGGTCTAGATTCCGGCCGAATCTGTACCATTGGCCCACTCAGGATAATCAACGCGATAGAGTGGCTGATTTGAAAAGTGCAGTAACTCGAAAAACTCATGCTATCCAGTCCACCCTCAGGCGACTTTTAAAGAGAAAGAATTCAAGAGTTCAACTACATCAAGAAGGGAACTGCGGACCTTTAGCCGATGATGCCCGACGGGACGGCGGTAACGATGAAGCGGCCGAGGACAGCACGGAGTCCAGCCTAAAGTTTGTCGCCGAAGAGACATTCCCGTGCACAGATATCTTGGAGGTATGGTTTTCGGGTTGTCATAGCGGTCAGTGCAAACACACTAGCTCGCCTCCGCGAATTGCTTAGGTTCATTTCAGATGTTGGTGGAGGGAATGTTCAGGATGATGTTAAGATGTCTCTTGCACAGATCACGCTGCACTGGATGGTGGAACAGGTCATGCAGTCTCAGTGTGGAATTCTGTTCGACAGCAACGAACTCGCACGCATCGGTTTCAAATCATCACTTTCCCCTCAGCTGGTAGCCACCCGTGGACAAGTATTACCGGATTCTGATATCAACGACCTTGCTCTCGCTCCCTCGGAAGTCAAAACAACACGAGATGTTACAGATATTGGTTCTCGCGTTATACAAGGATTACCAAATGAACTTAGCAAACAGTTTGCCCCGAATCCCGTAGAGCATTCAGACGCCACAGCACCGTTATTCGACGAGCTAAAGATAAACAAAATATGGTGGCTACTGGAAATCATGCCATGCGGCAATGCTTGGCAGGACACTGATGGGGTGTGGCACAACAAATGGAGGTAAGGGGATTACATGCCGTACTACTGAAGTTGTTCGATGTGCTGAAATCGGACCCCAGCATTAACTTGGGCAGAGGCCGAATTATACCTTTCCAGAAACCGAGGTTTCACCACACGGTGAAGGAAAGGGTGGACTATAAGCCGCTGAAGTACAAACCACGAGCAATATACGATCATCATGAAGTCTACGTTTAAGCAGTGCTCCTAGACAAACTCCGGAATTCCACAAGAAGTGAGCTCTGCCCTTTATACCTAATATTGATCAAGATTCAGGATTATTCGTGACGACTGTTAATTTCCCATTTCAGACGGACACCTATTTTGCTTACCGGGCCAATAGGTAGTCTTTTATGTATACTTGCTAATGATACTATACAGTATTTCTACATTAATGTGGTGATTCCAATTGTTGTCTACAATTGTTATATAGCCCTCCATCAGCTTATCCCTTCAGCCCGATGATCCAATTTATTAAATTTACATATTCACCTACACGTTCATGATTCAAGTTTGTTCGCCATTAAATATTATATAACCCAAGTGCAATCGTTCGTGGACAAATTCCCGGTATGTTTCCCTCTTAAATCCACCTGTGTTTGAGATGTAATTAGAGTCGGATTCCGGCACTGTTCGATTACGTAATATATAGAGTTGTGTGTCGAGACGAACAGACGAAAAGTCTCTGAAAGTTCCCCCGTCTTTCGCATCGCGGCTCTTGTTTTTTAGGCTGTGTCGCACTACATTTCTCGATAGAACTCTCTGGGAAATGACAACCCCAATCCGAAAGAAACGTAACTTCAAGGCTTTGCAGCTCGATGTCACCCAATCGGCCAGGCCAAAAGAACCTGAGCCGATGCCCACACGCGCAGCGCCAGCAACGACAGGGGCAGCAAGGGGGAAGAAACGGCCACCTCCGATGACTTTAAATGCCCCAACCCTTGGTCAGTCTCCCGCGACGGGCGATGGTGAAGGCAACCTGCTCGCGGTCGGCGTTGGTCCTCCATCTGCACCTGCGACAGGTACCGCATCTACACGTCGAAATACATATCATACAACCCTTTCAAACACACTTGCGAATTTGGACATGAACGCAGAGGCGCGTTATGACCTTCGGAACGAGGATCTCAAGGACCTTCAGGAACTTGGGCAAGGTAACGGTGGAAGTGTCAAAAAGGTCGAGCATGTCCCTACCAAAACCATCATGGCGAAGAAAGTGAGATTCTGGCACCCCTACTCCTAAACACGCTGACACCTTTATGCACAGATCGTCCTTATTGATGCCAAGCCGTCTGTGCGCAAACAAATTTTGCGCGAACTGCACATCATGCATGACTGCAACTCCCCGTATATTATCTCTTTCTATGGCGCGTTTTTATCGGACCCAAACATTTGCATTTGCATGGAATACATGAACAAGGGCTCTCTTGACGGTATCTATAAGAAGATTGGAGCCATTGATATCGAAGTTGTCGGGCACGTTGCATTGGCTGTGCTGGAGGGTTTGACATACCTCTACGACGTACATCGCATTATTCATCGCGGTACATACGCCGATTCTTCTTGATGGTCTGCGCTGATGCACATGCACTAGATATCAAACCATCAAATATCCTTTTCAACTCCCAAGGCCAAATTAAAATATGCGACTTTGGAGTATCGGGAGAACTCATTAACTCAATCGCGGATACTTTTGTTGGAACGTCAACCTACATGAGTGTATGTTCTACATTGCACAACATCACGTGATCCTTATGTTTGCTGCATAGCCCGAGCGCATACAAGGTGCCCAATATACCGTCAAATCGGACGTCTGGTCACTTGGAATATCGTTGATCGAGCTTGCGCTGGGTCGCTTTCCCTTCTCGGAATCTGATCCCGATGACTCTGATCTCTCGGACTTGGAAGGAACCCTTTCCCCAAGTACCATGACTTTATCACCTATCAGGAAGGACAAGGACCTGAGTGCAAAGAAGGATCGACGAAAATCTAAAGGCGTGACCTTACAAGGAGGAGGTATGATGATGAGTATCCTCGAGCTCCTTCAACATATTGTCAACGAGCCCGCTCCTCGGCTGGTTCCTGAAAGTCGATTTCCCAAAGAAGCGGAGGACTTTGTGGACAGTTGTTTGCTCAAAGATCCTGATGCTCGACAGACGCCCAAGGAATTGCTGGTAAGTCTTGAGATCCCAGAATCATTGACTATATTGACCAGGACGTTATTAGAAACACCAGTGGATAGAGCAGGCACGGGTGTCAAACTTTGATCTCGAGACATGGGCGAGCACGTTTTGAGCCGGCTCCTCAGTCATTGTCGGGCTTTTATTTTCTCTTTCCTTTTCTAGACCATACCAGTTGTCATTTGCTACTTTCTCGCACATCATTTTCTCAGTTTGGTCATACTCTTGCATTATAGTGAAAAGTCAACCATTTATCAACCAGCAGATAGACGTCTCAGGGTGGCAGTGAGCAACAGGCTGATGATCTACTACTGTATTAGTATTGCTGTCTGGAAATGCAATGCACAAGACCGAGGAATCTCAAAATGGGGAGGGGGAACTTCATGCGGAGGGTATTCAGGGTAACCCGCATCAACTTCCTTACAATGCTCCAACTCTATTCAATGGGAAAAGGATCTTAAAGACAGTTGTGGCCTTCGTGGCCTTCCACTTCTCACTCCTTGCCTGAATTCGGAACCGAGCCACACGCATGAAAGTATTTATGAATCTATTTGACAATGTAAGTAGATGCACTGAGGCACATAGCAACTTGCTTATGATCTAGAGGTCCACATGACTAGATTTATTCGAATTTGTGTTATTAACACTACTAATTCATGCTCTTCGACGCGGAGAAATTGGTCAGAGAGATTTCCATGACTAGTAGTAGAAGCCTTCGGGAGTCACTTCAGTGGTCTAGATTACTTCAGGTGTCCATAAATTCAATCGTATGGTCGATCTAGGGGATCTACCGGGATAATTCTCCCCGGGAACATGCAACTACGGAAAGCCCGAGCAAAAGATATACAGGCATGTGACGATAATAATGCAACATAACCGGAAAGATTTAGGGTCCATCAAAGAGCAGTGCCTACCGACTGGCCAGACCCTGTTTCATGGCTCGCTCTTTCATCTGGAAGACCAGCGACGGTGAAATGATCCTGCTCTTGTTCGTGCTCGGCTACCCCCACAACTGTGTGCACACTTGGTCGAGATCTTGGAGGCGACGTTTGTATTGTGGACAATGAGTTGTTCTGTTGATGCACCGGGCTAGAGACTAGGTCTTTGGACACATTTGCAGCGTTGGTGCGCGAGAGTGAGAACCTTGGTGCCCGATTCGACCAAAGCGATTGTATTCCAGCTCCGAGAGTGCTCAGTGCCGCTTTCGTGTCCAAGGCAGCCTGTGCCATGCTAACAGGGCGTGGGGACAGAAGTGTGCTTGCTGCAGAATCACGTGAAGTCTGCTGGGATATGCTGACGTCTGGTCTTGCGGTATCAATCGTGGCTGTCGTGGCTGTGGGGAGGCCAGTCTCGGACTTCGTGGTCTCAGCAGGAGCACCGTGGGGATCAGATACCATATCTTGGATGGAGGGGGAGCTGATTGATCGTTGTTGCCATCGCTCGCGGACACCCTCGACAGCTTTGAAGAAGTTGGCCGAACCAGCAGTGAGTGTCCGTGAGATGGCTTCACGGGTTGGTGCAAGTTGTTGTTCCAGCCTGAGGTCTTGGATGCCTTCGGAAAGCCGGAGTCCTATATCTGATACCACCGACGGTTTCTCGTTACACGGGTGTCTAATAACAGAGGAAATCAGAGCCGGGTGAGTCTCGAGATCACGAACTAACCGGGGTTCGACAATATCAAATAACATTGGATCAGTTGATCGTTCCCAGACCTCATAGGCGTTTGTCTTGGTGAATTCAGCTACCCACACAGCATTGAAGTCTTCCAACGTGCTTGCATCACCACCTAATATGATATGAGCTTCCAAAGAGCATATTTACAGTTACAAGCTTACCTGTCCCTGCAATCGTAGTTCCATTGCTCTTGCCTTTCGACAGGAATTCCCGATATCGTACCGATGCAAGCGCTGCAGATACATACTCCTCGAACTATCGTCTATTAGTCATCTTATTCGAATGTCATGTGCCGATATACCTTTGCTCTAAGGTAATCGTCACTGCCTCTGAAACTTTAAAGAGCTCAGCAGCAAGCACTCGAGTTCGAGAGGGAGAAAACGTACTGCATGGCAGTTCTGGTAGGGTCAGCATCGTCCCAAGAATCGTTTACGTCCCGCACAATTTCATCAACCCACTTGCGATCTGCGGGTGTGAGAGCAACCAGTCGTTCTAATCTCGGATTCCGGAACTCGAGGGTAGTCATCTCGGTCTATGAAGTGGTCAAGCAAAAGCTGAGGGATAGCAAAGAGCACTATACATTCACTAGCAAATCTATCTCTTTTTGCTGCGTGACAATTGTATTCGTACTTCCGCAGAGCCAACTCTGGGAGTCTTTCAAGAGGTCAAGCTGTTGCAGTGGTAGATATGGCTGAAAAAAGGCATCCTAAAAAGAAAGATTTACATGGAACCTTAAAGCATAGCATATACGGAACAACCTTTCCGAACAGGTCTAACGGCAGACCAATATATGCTAACATACTCTTCCGGTCTGATGTTTTGAGTGAATTGGGTCGGGATAGCGTGGGTGCTCGTGTAGCCAATGGAGGAGAACCAGAATCATCCAACGTTTGAAGTAAACCTAGACGTAATGAGAGAATGGATAACTTTGGGTTAGTTGGCACGAACCTGGTATAAGCGAAATTAGTGAATATTGATAGGTGCACAACCTCTCCACGGGGTGGCCATATAACATGATCTAGAAGGTGATGAGCGAAGGTTAGTAACGTATGTTTGTCGACAACCTTCTTCTGCAGTATAAGAGCCTTCAACAACACTAGCGTACGATGTCGAAAAGCATGAACAAATTCTCTCCTGTCAAACTACTCAATGCTGGGTGCAAGGGGAGTGTATGAGAACTTACAAGCTGGTTCCTTTTCTCGGAAAAGTCAGCGATCATTACAGAGAAGACGAGACGTAACTCGTTGCTAACCTATATACAGACCACTCTCTGTGAGTTGTGTTCGTAACGACATTTCTAGTGAACTCCCAAACTCGACTAAGATTCGCGTGTCCGTAAAGTCTCTGCGGATGTCCATGAGGCCTTGAACAAGTAGGGGCAAGCACAGAGAAATATACCTTTGAGCGAACAAGGCTTTTGTGACAACTCCCAGTCGATCACTGTGGTGACTCATTAGAATTGCGCATTGACATACTTGAACTACAAACCGTATTGGACCAAAGACAGGCTTGCTGGCCAAGACGACAACCGCCTTCTGGACGATAGAACGCGTAACATCCACGTCTTTGACGAGCAAGGTCGAAGCAGCGATTTGCCGGTTACATCTGCATTGATTTAAGTAATATATTTTCTGACACATGTTGTGAAATCTCACGATATCCCGAATATCGTGGTCGCGTTTGAAACATCTGGGACAAGATGGAAATAAGAGTAGTCTTCGAGAGACTGAGGCAAGGGGCAAGGTTAAAATTTATATACATCGCGATAAATGGTACACACTAGATGGGCTCCATCCGGAAGTGCGAGGAAAGGAAGTATTTTCGTGATCTCCTCGTCCTCGAATATATTTCCTTGGCTGAACTCGATCTTGGGACCAACCTAGTACTGTATCAACATGATGAAGAAATGTCGGGTCCAGCGAACCTTACCAAGTGGTTAAAATCTACCAAAGCGATCCCCAGCACCAGGGGACCGTCCGGGGGTTGTAGCAGCATTGATTCAGGCCGAGCCTTCCGTGAGTAGGTTGATGCAGCAGAGGTAAAGGATTCAGCATCATTAGAGTCGGAAGGAGACGTAGGAGGGTATGTCACGGGTGTGGCATGTGTCTTTGGTAGCTCTGGTTGCGAGGGGGTAGACTGTGCGGCGGAAGTGACGGAGTGTGCAACGTGTGCATCCAGATCACTATGTGAGTCGCCAGCTTCGTCCGTTTCTGCGTCAAAGTCAATCTCGATGGAATTGACCTGTGAATTTCTCCTAGTGAAAAACTCTTGTGCACGGAGCGGAGTCGTGACAGGGCGCGGGGAGTGGGATGGGGAGGAGAGGGGGATTGAGCGCTGGGATGCGGTTTCTGCATCTACATCGCTCCCATTTACATCACGATTATTTGTAGCATCTGCGTCGTCGCGGGGGGCGATGAGGTCGTGTAGCGTCGGTGACATGGCAGACCAGCGACGGACTCGGTCGTGAATCAAGACGCATGCACGTGACATGGATAGCCTCGGATCGACATACACGTTCGTTCCGAACCAGGGGTAACTTGAATCCTACGACGACACAGCTCTTTTCTTGCCAACTCGCTACATCCCTTTGACCGCTACCACCATGAGGCTTGACGTTCTCTCCTTCCTTGCCGCAGCCCCAACATGGCTCAGCTGGCTCACACAGTTCCCCTTCCTGCCCTCAATGACCAAGGTAGATCTACCTAGGAACGAGATCGGGTG
>JBBPJS010000153.1:0-22651 GCA_038088835.1 Singerocomus rubriflavus
ATAATGTCTGTAACTGGTTCAGCAGCAAATGAGAATTTCAAGTCCTTGAATTCTGGCAGCTCATGAGATAGTAGTAGCACTGGAGTCAAAAGCCACGTATCCGTATCATCCATCATACAAGGAGAGCGGAAGTCCTTCAAGTAATTGGTTGACCGCCTTCATAGACACTGTCAGGTATACGTCGGCAAAACAGGGACAATAAACTGACCTTTCCATCTAGTTCCAAATCCTTCACTTGGATGGTCCCAGAGCCGAGCTGAGAATCAATTTGATGGAGATCAAGTTGGCCTGGTTTAAGGAAATGACCCAGGGTTCTCCGCAAGAGGAAAGAAAAGAAGCGTCGTTGAATACTGGACGGGACTGCGAAATCAAACGTAGGAAGACCTGCAAACCATGAAGAGTACCACGAAGACATGGTGATTATGGAGTTCAGACAAGGCAAGAGAACATGCCCCGAGTAGAGAACTGTGGTAGTAATAGAAGAGCCTCGGCGTGCGTACTGGGCTGACGCTGTGCAAGATGTCGGGCTCAGGTCGTGGAGGCAGGTCGTGTAAGATGTACACTAAAGGGTCAATGTCCATACAAATCTGGATAACGACCCCTGTTCTTTCTAGCTGCCCCAATATACAACAATTTTGCATGAGCTCCTTCCGACTCCGTCTACCACGTCGAGCGGGAAAAAAATGATTACTTGCACTAGTAAAGCAGTACAGGGACAAACGAGTAAATGTTAGTCGACATCCATACGCATGGATTGGCCATCTCCCTTGATGAGGGCACTCCGACTCCTGCCTGGTACTTTGATCTTCTCCAGCTCTTTCTCGGCTAATGGAGATTCCACCGCCATTGGCTCCACAAGTCTGACAGATGTCGACTTTCCAGCCAATTTTTTGGTTCGATGAACACGTTGTTTTTCCCGAGCAACCGCCATTCTGTCAAGTCATGATTGTGAACAGTTGGTCAGTCGAGCAAGCAGTCAAGGCATACCTTTGCTTCCAGAATGCATGTTCTCGGCGCCGCTTGATTTCCCCGACCCGTTTCATAGCCTTGATCGTAGTCTGCACCAGTTCGCGGTCGTAGCGAACCGGAACATTTCTGCGCTTCTCGAAATCGATTGTGGCATCCTAAGAACATCCAGCATGCTGTCACAAAACAGACAAGGGCACAGCATGCTTGACCTACTCACAATGGTCATCTCCTTACCAGCTGCCTTCCGGAAGGCCTTCGTCCACCGTACCTTGCGTGGATTCCGTTTCATTCTAATCGTTTTAGCCTTTGATGCAGAGAGATTCATAGTGCGAGAAAAACTGACTTGAAGTTCTTGTGACATCTGCGGCTAGATGAACACGACGACGAACCCCGAGGAACAAGATACGCACTTGGATGTGCAAAAGCGAAAGAGTTTGGCGTCATTCCGGACAAACGCCGTTCCTGAAGCAAATAAAATAATCTGTTGTACGGCGCAACTGGTATTCCCTACCGTGTCCAGGGTAGATGTTCGTCGAGCAGAAATAACACTTTTCGATGCGCATACTTTGGAGAGTGGATGAGAAGTGATCGTGGGAATCACTGACTGCGGGGTCGGTCACGGTGAACGCGGCAGCTTGCGTGGAATAGAATGGGACATAACTCCCTTGGCATTCTATATTACATTCTCAAGTCCCTATTGACAGACCTACAGCTGCCTCTAGTAATGCTCAAGCCACTCCAGAACCAGTCCGACTTTTACATTCGGGCCTTCGTCAGCGTATCCTTTCCGGTGTCGTTCGACGCGAAGTGCCTTTGCAAATCGACTATGACTTCGCCAGCACGAATGCCTACCACGCTCAACAGTGTGTCGCTTAGGCCATGTGTCTCCTCCGCTAATCCTTGCACGTAGATACGCGTCTGTAGTCCATGATATGTTGTGGGAAGGAGGCGATATGCCCGCGAGATAGAGAGCTTCTTGGCTGACCCTTCTCTTTCACGCGACCGGGCTGATGTCCCGTCCAGCGGGGTTGGCACATTGTTCGCGTTGATCATTGTCGCGTTAGGTGTTTTTCTTTGGTCACTGGCATCACCAACTTCGGGCGTCGAAGATCTATTGCCATCAAATCCATCCTCCCCCAAATTGGCCTCTAACTCCAGACGTGCATAGTCTTGTGGGTTTGTATCCAGTCCAAAGTATTTGCCTAGGCTCGAATTCGTCAAGAGACGGAGCCATGTCCGCCTCTCGTACCCAGTGGCACAAAATATTGCATCGTATGATCTTTCATAGACTTCGTGCGTCAAGGTTTGTCGCAAGATAAGGTTTATGGGTTCCAGATCAGTTCGTGATGTTCCAGATTTGTGGATGTGCGAGGTTTCTGTAGACAAAACTTCTGAATAATTCAAAATGACGAACTTAGGTTTTGTCATAGGGATGGTGCGTTTAGTGCGCTGAGATATCCCCTCGTCGAGCTTCTGATCGTACATAATTTCATATAGCTGGTTCAGTGAGTAGTCATGTAGTTCTTAGGCAAAATGAACACTGACCAATTCTAGGGTATGTGGGTTGACGACTCCATAATTCGCGCTTGCATACTCGAAGCGGAGTTTCCGTTTGGCAGAATGAGATGACAGCCGAAAAATCTCACTAGTGGCTAGAAATTGGTGTTGGTGTCGTCCAGAGAGAAGATTTGCCACCGGTCACCTACTTTTTGGATTGAAAATCTCATTGACGAATGGCGAGTCATCACTTGGTTTCAGAGATCCTTTGCGAATAATGAGGTCGAGAGTATGTGCTTTCTCCCCGATGACTGGTATAGCTGCTAGTCGCGAGTGGAGGTCCATCACAATCTCCGCGGCGGACTGACCGGACCCGATGACTGCAATATGCAACGGGTTTTTGCCCGGGTTATGTACTTCTAGTGAGTTCAGCAGGGGGCCAACTGATGTCAGATATGTCGAACTGTGGATTATGCGCTCTTGAGCCTTGGCAGTCGTGAGTGGACCCGGTATGCGGGGTGAGCCACCTGGGGATATGATGAGATTTTCTGGGTCAAATTGTAAGTGCTGGTTTATTAGTGTGTGCATAGCCATACTTGCTAGACGCACGACATGTTGACCGGTTGACAGGACTCGAGAATGTACTTGTACGGTGAACGTATCCATTTCATCCAGAGCAATGACTTCTTCGCCGAATGCGACCTTGACACCTCTATCTTGCACATATTGAGCCGCCCAAGACAGGTAATCAGAATATTCTTTCCGAGTGGGAATAGTGTTGCCACGGTTGATGAAGTCCGACAGACGGTTTTGTGAGTGTAAGTATGAAATGAAGGTGAGTGGGCTCTGGGGGGATCGTAGGGTAGCGAGGTCTTTAAGGAAGCTGATCCAGAGCTATCAGCAGAGTGTAGTGGAGTCGAAGGTCGGAGATGGTGTCACCTACCTGATCTGCATTTGAGCACCAGGGAGGAGCATTGCCGGGTGCCATTCAAATTTGTCGTGTCTCTCAATGAAGAAGAGCCTGTCAAGGGAAATAGGTGACTGACATGAACGTCAGCGCTGAAATGGGGACAAGTCAGCTGAGCGAAAGGTCTCACACCGGGTTGACTCTCGAGAAATGCGCCAGCGATCGCAAGGTTGGAGGGCCCGAAGCCGAGACCTATAACATCGTATACTTGAACCGACGAATTGGCCTGCATGTGGGACTCGTGGACACTGCTGGTGACGACGTGCTCGGAGTACCAAGAACGGGGTTCTATCACTTTATCAGATAGCATTGAACTCGGCCGAGATCACATCCGCTCTTGAGAAAAGATGACATAATACAACCTCTTGTCAGGACCGATTTGGTCGTGTTCTCGTCGGCTGTTCGCTTGAAATTCACTTCCTAGGTTGTGCGTCTCAAGTGCAACAGAAATTCCAGGTTCTTGGGAACAATTGGCACTTGCACACGAGACCTCGTGGACAAGCTGCTTATCTGGACGCCGGGTGGCAGGCCGCTCTGTTCACTTCCCACACTGGCACACGCTTATCTGATAGAAACACTCATCACCGTCATCATGTCTTCAGCAGGCTTAGTCGGCTACAGGGCAGTCCAACTGCCAAATCTATCTAACACCCGCCGCAGACATGACAACATCCATTCACTCTTCAACCAAATACAATTAGATGAACACCTCCGCGTCCATGTCGACGCCGTAAAGCTAGACGCCCTCATTCTCGTAACCTACGCAAACTTACTTGGCAGGTACTGCGGAGAGTCCGACGTACTTGTCTGTCTGGAAGACTTGGATGGCACACCTTCACCATTTCGCTTGCAATGGAGCGAAACTACAACGTGGTTTGACACTCTCGAGATAGCGAGTCTCGCTCTTAAACAAATCAAGCAGCAGTCAGCCTCTCCCACGACGTCCCAATCACTCGAGATCTTGGGACTTGCGCCAGATCAATCTCCATTTATTGCAGTTTTTCGGGATTCCTCTCGAGCCACCAGTGGTTCATCGCCTGCAGTCTCGGCGCTCCTCTCGCAGCTGCCATTGCTGGTTCACGTAGGAGATGGACTCTTGCATCTTCACTCGCCATCTACTTGCTTTTCCTCCTCTGCAGCATCGATGCTTCTCCGTCAGTTGGTTGCAGTGATTGTACAGGCCTTTGCCGATGTTACACAGAAGATGGTCGCACCTCTCCATCTGGACAACGATCTCGCCTCTGTTGTCGAAGCTCTGCCAGAGCAAGAGCGAGCCACATTCTACTCACACATAGCTCCGGCTCGTTCCGCAACCGACTATATTCTTCCGCATGCAACCTCCAGTCCAGACGCAACAGCTGTGCAGTGGTACCCTAATCTGTCATCTGATACGGCAATGCTTCCAACTCCAGAGTGCTTGTCTTACGGTGATCTCAATCGTACTGCGAACCGTTTCGCGCGCTTCCTCCTTAGCAGAGGACTTTCCCCAGACGATCGAGTCGCGGTTTGCATGGACCGTGATCTCATGTTTCATTCAGTCTTTTTTGGAATCCTACGCGCTGGTGGATGTTATGTTCCAGTTGGTGCAGATTTCTTCATGCGTCTCTTTGTTAACGATTGCACAACATAGATCGATCCGGAACAACCAGCGGAAAGGAAGCTTTTCATTGCGAGGGACTCCTCAGCTAAATTTGTTATCACGTCGTCTCGTTCGAACACAGATAATCTTTTCGGTTATTTATCAATTGATATCCATGATACGTCTGTTCAAGAGACTATATCCAGTATGAGTGAAACCGGACTTGATCTCATACGTCCAGGAAGTATAGCATATATGTTATACACTTCGGGTATACATTCTTTTAGTACATCATGTCTAGAAGTCTGACTGAAGTTTCTAGGCACTACTGGAAATCCCAAAGGTTGTCTCATAACTCACATCGGTCTTTCTGAGGCAATTCTCGCTCTCAGTTTCTTTCCTGCCAATGTCAAGATGTCAGATGTCCGTAAAGGGAAATACCTGGCTATCGCTTGTACGTTATCCACGAATTCCAGATATTTCTTGGGTTTGTAACAAGCATTGTCCCTGCCTGACAGCTGTGGCCTTTGATGTTCATCTTGCAGAAATTCTTGTCCCATTAGCTCTTGGGATGACATTGATTTCTGCAAAACGGGAGGAGCTCTTGGAGAACTTACCCATGTATATCAGTCTCCTTGAAATCACGCACATCAGTCTCGTGCCTAGCTTGATAGATGCCACTATGTGTGCTGCAGAAGATGATCAGAAGAGACTGGCCAAGGAAATGAAACTCAGATATATTGCCAGTGGCGGTGAGAAAATTAGTGAATCAGTAAGTCATATTTTACCATATTGATTGCAGTGGTCCTTACTCTATTATCTTTTTTTTTTTCCAGATCCTTGATAAGTGGGCTGACCATTCACTTGTTAGACTTGCTAATTTTTATGGGTAAGCAATCATTCCTTGCCCCTGAGTCTACAAGTTGGTCAGCTGTGTCGCAGTCCCAGCGAGGTGACCATAGGCTGTTGTGCGCGGTTCATGGATGGAAACACCCCTAGAGAGAATATTGGTCGAGCGTTTGTCAACGTCTCTTCGTATGTGGTCGATGACAATCTCAATATTCTTCCTCGTGGAGTCGTTGGTGAACTTGTGGTTGCGGGGTTACTCGTTGGACAAGGGTATCACGGGCTTCCTGACCTCACTGCCAAATCCTTTATAGAGTGGCCATGCCCAGGATCATGGTCTTACCGTACCGGGGATTCAGTCCGCATGCTGCCAGACGGAACCTTCCATATCATAGGTCGGATCGATACACAGGTCAAGCTGCGTGGAGTACGGATCGAGACAGAGGGCATCTCTGCTGTCTTCAGAAATGCTGTTCTCCATCAGCTTGGGTTTCAATTGAATGTTGGGACGGTACTCGCCGCACACCCTTCCATCGGAAATGGGGCTACGCCACAGTTAGTGTCCTTCGTTGCTTGGAACATCCGGACCCCTATCGCTCTCCGGCGGACCACCAAGCCCTCTGCTGTCCCTTTTGAAAGCAACGTTTTGCAAGTCCTTCGAGCGACTTCCGAAAGGCAACTTGCTACTTATATGCGGCCCGCACACATAATTCGCCTCAGTTGGCTTCCTCTCAATGCCAATGGGAAGACGGACGACAAGGCATTGTCCGAGATCTTCAGAGATATTGGTCCACGGCAACTTTTTGGATCCATCCACGACCCACTTGCCGAAAACTGCTCCGTACTAACTGATATTGAACGGAAACTTATGTTTCTAATTGAACACCATGTCAAGATTTCACCCATTGATTCGCGAATGAACCTCTTCGCCTATGGTATGGACTCGTTATCATTAGTGAAATTGGTATCGGACATCAGGCGGACATTCCATGTGTCCATTGCTGTTGCGGATATCATGAAGGAAGCATCCATCAAATCCATCGGTGAACTGATTCAAACACATCCACTCCCGGAACCAACGTCGTCATCGCACCAAGCCCTAAGACTGTTCTCTGAGCAGTGGCTTCATGTAGCAGAGAAAAATATCCCACATCTACGAGTCGAACACGTCCTTCCTCCATTCCCCATCCAGGAGGGTGTTCTTTATCATTCGGATAACCACCCGGCATCATGCGTGCAACATGTTATCATGGGTATCTCGGATCGAGTTCCACTCTCGCAAATACGTGATGCTTGGGATGTTACGATGAAGAAACTTGATATTCTTAGGTGAGTTAGGTTTTTTTACCGACCTTTGATTGTTAAGCTGGTTTACACAACCTAGGACCATTTTTTACTTCGGAAGGCAACTTGTCCAAGTTGTACTGGCGCCTACCAGCTGTCAGCTCCCTTGGTCCGAAGAACTAGCGCCATATACGGATGTAGATTCTTTTTGTTCATTCTTCTACTCGAAGGTGGCATCGTCGTTAGCGAAGCAAATCAACAGCACAACGTCAACAATACCTCTTTTTCGTTTGATTGTTTTTTCTACACCAGACGATCATCAAAGCCATTGGTTGACATTATCAATTCATCACGCATTGTTTGATGGGATATCTTTACCACTCATTCTGAAATTTGTTGAAGATGAATTGCTTGCGAGGCCGCACCCTATTACTTGTTCTTCGGAATCGCTGTTGGGATATATGCATCAACATAGTGCAATGATTGATGAAGGACGCAGGTTCTGGGCTGCGATGTTTTCTGATTTCAGTTGGTCAGGACATCGCTTACCAAGCGGACAGTCATCGAGCCAAATTCATCGGAGGACCATGTCTCTCACCACAACCCTGACCGGTTTGAGGAAGCTTCTGGCTCCTCATCAGGTGACTATACAATCTGTCCTGACATGCGCGTTTGCGCTATCCCTGGCCAAGTATATTCAACATACCAACGACGTTGCCTTCGTGGTTTGTTTCTGTACTGTGTCCGTCACTACTTTTTGACGTATAAATGACAGGTCATTCGTGCAGGACGACTTCTTCCCGTCGAAGATGTCGAGCATGCAGTATATCCTACTATAAATGTCCTTCCAACCAGAGTCCGCTTCGATGCAGAGGGTTATGTGCAACGTGTTCAGGCCGATATCTCTGCCGCAGTGGCATTCGAGCATTTCCCTCTATCACATGTGCAAAAGTGGCTTCCACCAGGGACTCCCCCATTTGACACTCTATTCGCGGTCACAGTTAAGGATGATACTCAATATGAAGTATGGGACATCTTGCACAGCGAACTATCCGAGCCAGATGTAAGTAACCACTTCTCAGACATTTTGGCTGACACTTGACGGTTCTGACGGCAGTTCCCGCTTTCAATCGAGATTTTACTTGACAAGAGGGACGATGCCCTTATCATCCGCGTCGCCTATTACGACTGTGAATCTCTTGCCATAGGCGTTGATAATATTCTTCGTCAGTTTGAGATTATCCTCTTGGATATACTGCATAGGGAAGCTTGTTACGTGCCACCACTTGTTCAGGATAAGGTTCCGGTTTCAGTCTCGATGCAAGCCGATGACAATCTAGATGAAGAAAACCTGAGCGCAGAAGACCTCGTGCCGTTGAGGGAGATTGTCTCAAGTTTTTTGGGGGTTCCATCGGAACAGTTACATCCACACACATCATTTATTTCCTTGGGACTGGACTCCATCCGATCCGTTGGCTTGTCTAGGATTCTCCGTCAACATGGTTATTCAACTAATGCGGCGGATATCATGAGAAACCCGATTCTGCAAAAAATTGGTGTTTCGCATGTGCGATCCCTTGATCACCTTGTACAGGCGGAGATCGACCAGGCTGCTCTTTCTTTGCAAAAGGAGTGTGAGAGAATCAAAGATAGTCTCGATCCGTCAACATGCAAATTGTCCATCGATGATGAAGTTAAGGTTTTCCCCACGACCGCACTCCAGACTGGCATGATATCCCAGGTACTTATCTGATTCTCCTATCTGTTCTCTGTCGGTTGCGCCTCACTCACAAAACCACTTGAAAGACAGTCGCCTCTGGTGGAAATCTATATTTTCACTCATTTGTCCTCGTTCTCAACCCAGATATCAGTCTAACACTTCTCCAAAATGCATGGAATCATGCGGTTCACGATCTTGACATTCTTCGGACTACGTTCCATTATGTAGAAGAACTTACAACCTGGGTACAAGCTCGACATTCTGTCATAAAACTCGATTGGCAGGAATGTATTCCAACTCCGTCTGGGACCTTGCAGCATGCTGTTGATGAAATCTTCTCGCACCTTAAGCCAACCGATGAATCTGCTTTCCGCAGACCACCAATGCATTTGCGAATTTTGCGCTCTAATCCTGACGGTCTCTATCTTGTGCTCTTCATGCACCATGCGTTGTACGACGGTGTCTCCGTCTCTAGTTTGCTGTCACACGTCGAACACATATATCAAAGCCAGGACGTTGCACGCCCGGCGCAGTTCTTTGACTTTATTCCTCGTATGTTATACCAGCAGGAACATGCAACTATATACTGGACCCAGAGACTCCAAAATTATCGCCCGCTCATTCTGACACGCAACACATCTCACTCGTCGAAAGGGGTTGTTGCTTCGAGGCTGGTCTCTGTACAGCGGAAGTTATTAGAGCAATTAGTCCACGATAGCGCCGTCACCTTGCAGTGTCTTGCGCAAGCCGTATGGGCAAAACACCTGGCTTCATTGGTTTCGTCGAATGATGTTGTCTTCGGGCACGTTATATCAGGCCGATCGTTTGACGATTCCGAGAAGGTGGTTGGACCGATGCTTGTAAGTCAAAACTGTAATATAGCTAATCAACTTGGGTGCTGATTTGGCCTTAAATCCAGAACACGGTCCCTTGTCGCGTTCAGTTCCTTCCAAATATGAACAATCGAGAACTACTCCAGTCCATTCATCGGGCCAATGTCAATGCATTGCCTTGGCAGCACGTCTCGCTCCGAGTGCTACAAGGCAAATTGCAATTGCAAGGTTTGTTAAGTAGTTTATTCCTCTTTCAACCTTGGCATCCCCGTGTCCATAATCAGCTATGGACTTTACACGAATCGGAAGAGTTCGATTCACAGATTCAGGTGAGTGCGGTACCACTGTCCTCAAATGGCGCCTTAAATTTATGTAGTACCCCTTCAATATTGAATTCCATGAAGTGGAAGCTGGATTCTTGGTCAAAATGGCTTGCCAATCCGATGTCACGAATGCCGAAACACTCGGCAGTGCATTGGTAGACATCGACGCGCTGGTGAACGAGATGGTATACCACCCTGACAGCCCGGCTACTGTTTCCACACCCACTGATGCGAACACCCAACCGACTGTTGACGTTACAAAATCAGTCTCTCTGGCCGATTCCACGTATATTTCTCCAGAACTGTTGGCTACCATTGCATCGGTCGTTCACTGCTCTGTGGACGATCTTACTCCTTTGCAGTCCCTCGTGGCTGTTGGTGTAGACTCCATCACTGCCATCAGTCTGAGTTCTAGGTGTAAAAAGGCTGGCTTCGCTATTAATGTTTGGGACATCGTTTCTAGTTCCACGATTGGGGAATTGGCCAGCAAGGCCATTAGAAGCGATCTCGATACTACTACGCTCCAACTCAATTCACTTCAACCAGAGATAACAGCGGAAGAGCACCAAGCAATCATTGAGCGATTTCCAGCCAGATACCGCCATCAAATCGTTTCTGTCTCCACTGCTACAGAGGGGATGAAGTGGCTAGTTGCAGCTTGGCAACGTAGCCATCACCAGCGCTTTCATCATGTCTTTGCATATAGGCTTAGTCCCGATGTCAACATTCAGCAGCTTCGAGACTCATGGCAGACTCTTGTGGCATATCACCCAATCCTGCGGTCGACATTCGCTACAGCGCCAGGATATGTTAACCCTCGAGTAGTTACGTTTGCACCAGATTCGAAGGAAATGGACCTAAATGAAGAATGCGTTGAGCATGGTCAAGATTTACTTATTCTCGCTGAGAAGATGGAGACCATCGTTATGTCACCCTTGCCTACTAGTTCCGCACAAGCAAAGGGTTTCCTCCTGACGTCGACATCGACGAACAACCGCTATCTACTTATTCGGATGCATCATTTTCAATATGATGCCTTCAGCCTCAAGCTTCTACTCGAAGACCTCTTCTCTATTTATACTGGCTCATCGCCACAGAATATTGCAGACATTGGCACGTTCTTGACCGCGTTTGCTCCCTCATTGGTAAACCTCTCCGAGCAAAGATTGTACTGGCAGTCAGTTATGCCTATTCCATTCCTCCCGACATATCTTCCGCCACTGATAACATATATGAATCGACCACCTTCCCCGGAGAGGATCGTTGTGACGATAAAATCCGCGATTTCAGGGGCTATTGAACTCAAGAGACAAGCCCAAGTAATTGGTCTACCTTTACATTGCATCCTTCTGGCGTCCTGGGCATCGGTGCAGGCATCACATTCCTCTTCTGATCACGCCACCTTTGGGCTCTGGCATGCAGGGAGGACGGGATCGGTTCCAAAGATCTTGAATCTGGCTGTTCCATGCATGAACGTCTTGCCAATACACATCCCCGTGTCGGACAATCTCCTTGAGGTTGCGCGTAAAGTGCAACAAGATTTGTGCAAACGTACACCAGTTATCCAACAGAGCAGTCTGATTAACATCGATGAATGGATCACAGGAGGCAAAAGCTTACCTCTTACTAATGTGTCTGTTAATGTGTTTGAGATCACGGGAGAAGATCGACGGGGAAACGAGCTCTTTTCCTTTGTCGAGGTAATTGCTTGTCTTGTTCTTGGACGTCGAACGTTGTTCATCCTCCACTAGATTGATCACACTCTACCCCGGAAATTACTTGTATCTGAAGAATCCGAGGTGATCGACGTACTACCTATCACCAAGTTACTTCAGGTCTGTGTACACAAACTCCATTGGAAGAGATAGCTAAGTGGTAAGCTGGATATCTAGGACGATGTCATGATTGATATTGTAATCAACGAAACGCTGGATGCTGTCACGATGTCCATTGAGAGCATACAGGGGATCATGGATGCCGTCCGTGCAAAGGAAATTATCGATGTTTGGGCTAGTGGAGTGAAGCGGTGTCTGTCGCACTTGGTTTGAGAAGGCCAAAGAAGGGTAATCGGAGCGTACTTCTCTGAATACTTCCCATGGGCGGATCCTGGTTATTACACTTTCATGTAGTGTTTTCTCCGAGCGGCATCGAGACACTGTTTCTCCAGACCATTCAACCAAATCACCTCGATGCCAGCGTCCTTTAACTTTTGTGCCCCCTCGCACTTGACGAAGTCATGTGGTTCGCCTGCTCCAATGATACACCGTCTGATCCCTGCTTTAATGAGTGCATCTGCGCATGCCGGGAGGCCCGATGTTCTGATGGAGCAAGGTTCGAGCGTTGTATAGACGTCAGTGTACTTCAGAAGGTCATCGATAGATGGGGTTAGAGACGATGGAAAGGAAGTTGCCAGGTATGAATTGGAAAGACCGAGTGCCTTTGTCAAGGCATTCGCTTCCGCATGTGTGTTTCCAGGCAGCTCTCTCGAGTATCCCGTGGCCAAAGTGACCGGTTTCATGCTTGGTACACGTGCCACGAGAACACATCCAACACAAAATGCAGTTTGCACAGGAACACATTTATCCGATAACGCTTCATCTAACGCTTGCTGCATGAAAGTTAGATGTTCAGCCTCTTCTTCGTCGGTCCGTCGGGCGTCGACCATCATTGACTGTGAGTTTGAACAAAGTTGACTCTTCTATACGGGCTTTCAACCATTCTGTAATTAAATATTTATTTTTGTAAATTGTTGACAAATTTGTAGCTCCGCCGGCGGCCGCCGAGTCTCTTGATGTTTGAGTGGAAGTGCACAACGTTGACGAGTTGGCTACTGAACATCATGTCGTCTCCACCTGTAGCTCCATCTGATAGACCCATCGACGACGACGAGATTATGGGGAATCCACAACTCGAAGAGGACGACGCAGATGCAATGATGGCAGACGGGGACGGTGTGTCGGACGATAGCTCTGAAGAAGCCGATGACGATGAAGAAGAGGAGAAACGAATAAGAGAGGGTTTCATTGTCGATGAAGATGAGGAAGACGACGAGGAAGATGATGAGGAGCGACAGAGAAGAAAGAAGCGGCGGAAGAGACGTCATCGGAGGCATGGTGAGCTCCCGTCTTCAATGCTATGTTTCAGTGACGTTTATTCTCGGGTAGAAGAGGAGGATGAGGAAGGAGGGACGCTGGAGGAAGATGACCTGGAGCTTTTAGAGGAAAATACAGGTACTTCGTTCAGAAACCGTTTGACGCGTCTTCGCCGTGGCCGTGAAGATGGCTCTCCGCCTGTCGCATCTTCCTCGAGGCGGAAACAAGTAGTCGAGTCCTCTGAGGATGATCTCGACAACGATGATGATCTGCCGCAAGTCCAGGATATTCAACGAATTTGGGATGACGAACGGGCGGGTGGTGGTAGGGAAGACGAAGAGGACTTGGACGATTTCATTGACTATGAGGACGAAGAAGAAGGGGCAGGTGCTATGGACGAGCAAGAACGTGAGGAAAGGCGCAAAGAACGAAAAAAGCTGGAACGCCAACGGAGGAGAGCTATGGGCTCTCGACCGGAACTTCCTGGTATTGACGCCAAGTAAGTCCAGAATCCACATTCCATGCATCGTTTGCTAATAACCTGTTGTAGTGCTTGGGATGAAATTCACGATGTATTTGGTGATGGTCATGAGTATGATTGGGCGTTGGAAGGCGATGACGAAGCAGAGGATGAGGAACGACTCAAACCTGAAATGAAATACCAAGATGTTTGTCCGTCATTCATCCCGCTTCGCTTAGAGTTTGACACTCGTCTTTTTTTTTTTTTTCAGGTTTTCGAACCTTCAGAAATACGTGCTCGGATGCTCACGGAGGACGATGATCTGATTCGAGCACAAGACATACCGGAACGCATGCAACTTGCCACGTCTTCACTCTCGCCCAATGCCACTCTATCTCTCCATCAAAACCTTACAGAAGCGGATATTGATGATGCTGCCACCTGGGTGACTTCACGTTTGTCAAGTCGTAAAACGAGGGACTTCTTCTCTCCGAACGGGCCCTATCAGGCGTATTCTCAGGCCCTGGTCCTAGCCGTCTCGTATGCTCTGCGCTTTCTCTTTATCCACGAGTTCGAAGTCCCGTATATCTGGACACACAAACGGGACTACATTTCGTATTTTAATCCACAAGAGATGCGTGCCAGAGTCGACCTTGTTAGCTTGTCTGAATTATGGAGGATATATGCTTTGGGCCAGAAATATCGTTCTCTCCTTGATCGCCGCAACGCTCTTGTTGCCTCGTATACTCGGCTCAATGTGGAAGACGAATACTTTACACAGTCTATCAGGCCTAGGATTGACTGCGTCGAAATGGTCGCAGACGCAACGGAATGGTTGTCTATGAAATACAAAGTGAACAAACAAGACTCGTTCGACTTACACTTTCATGATGATGAAGAACTCGATCGAAAGCGCAAAAACCCAAGTCGAATCTCTGCATACGAAGTCGCAAAGAAAAGTGTCGTCGCGAAATTGGCTGATGTTGGTCATTCTCTCGATTATTTGTTTCTCTCTTGTATCTGAGTCCTTTCTGTCAGGGTTTTGGCATTCGTCCGCATGAAGTAGTACAGAATTTTATAGCCAACGATCGTCCCAATTTTGTTGAGGACCCAGAACTGAATCCGACTGCTTTCGCGGAGCAGTTCACGAATCCCGAATCAGCTGCGTTGCAAACATCCGAAGAGACATTACGGCGTGCCAGGATGATTCTTGCCACGGAGCTAGGCAAAGATCCATTACTCCGTCAATCCATCCGAGACCTGTTCAGAACAGAGGCACAATTATCGGTTCAGCCTACCGATCGGGGTGTCAACAAAATTGATGAACATCATCCGTATTTTGTTTGTTACAATTAAATCTATTTTCTGATTTCTCAACAACTCACGATATTGATAGAACTTCAAATACCTTCACCACAAACCTATAACTCAGATGTTGGACAGTGCGCAGTTCCTGCATATCCTGGCTGCAGAGGCTGAGCTATTGGTGACCGTTTCAATTTACTTGACTAATGAGGCCAAGGCCAAGTTCGAGCGCCAGCTCAATGACGCGTTTGCCTCTGATAGTTATAGCGACATAGCTAGGTCCTGGAACGAAGAGCGATCTCGGGTCGTTCAAGAGGCCCTAGAATACCACCTCATTCCAGTTGGTACCAAATGGGCAAGAGAATGGCTACGGGAAGAGGTTGAGGATGCTCTGGCCATCCATTGTGGTAACAAACTCAAAGACGTGGGACATTACTCCTTACTGCCTTTTTTTTAGCTGACATCGTTTCAGCGTGTCGATGTTGCCTCCTTTGCTTCTGGGGACGCACAACCTGGATACACCCCCTCGGTGCTTGCCATCTCCTGGGGAAAGGGAGATCCACAAAAGGACGCTATCACCCTTGTTCTTTTGGATGAAATGGGAAGACTGCGCGAACATGTCAAACTCGATAACTTGGTCGATCGCGATTATCATGACGAATTCACCGACTTACTCAAGAGACGACGACCTGACGTTATAGTAGCAGGCGGCTTCACCATAGCAACAGCTAAGCTGTCTTCTCGGATCAAGGAAATTGTCAATGGCAAGACCCCGAGCGTGGATGCTGAAGGCAATATCCCAGGGTGGGGAACGGACCCAATCAATGAACAAGTCTTCAATATCCCTGTAGTCTATCTCAACGATGAAGTCGCACGAATTTATCAGCATAGCAGACGAGCTGCCGAAGAATTCAGCACCTTATCGCATATCGCAAAGTATTGCATCGGTTTAGCCCGTTACGCCCAAAACCCCCTGAATGAGTATGCAGCACTAGGCGCTGACATCGTTGCAATCTCGCTTGAGGATGAGGATCAACATCTTGTTAGTTTCCCGACTTTTTTGAAACTTAATCGCTGACTGATGCGTATACAGATTCCGAGAGAGAAACTGTTATCCGCACTCGAAAGGGCATTGGTTGATGTGACTAATAAGATCGGGGTGGATATTAATCGTGCGGCAACAGACTCGTATTACCAGCACCTTCTGCCCTTTGTATGTGGCCTTGGACCACGCAAAGCGCAGGCTCTGACCAGGAAAATTGCGTCGATAGTACGTGCCTATAGTTACTTCCATTGCTGTTACTGACTTATCCCTTATGTAGGGAGGAAACCTTGTCAATCGCGACCAGTTTATCAAGTCAAGTCTACTGACGACGAAAATCTTCCTCAACGCAGCTGGTTTCTTACGCATCTCTCACGACACGGAGCTAAAGCCTACAAAAAACCGACATGCAGACGATGACATCCCAGATCCGTTGGATGATACTCGTATTCATCCCGAGGACTACGAACTCGCACGAAAGATGGCAACCGATGCCCTTGAGCTGGACGAGGAAGATGTTCATGACGAACACCCATCACATGTTGTGTCCCTTATCATGCAGGACAATGACAACGAGAGAAAGCTGAACGAGCTTAATCTCGATGAGTTCGCCGTTAGCATGTACGAAGCCAACGAGGACAGAAAGCGTCATACCCTCAATGTTATTCGCGAAGAATTGCTCAAGCCATTCGCAGAGCAACGCGCGCCGTTCCCCCCTATGCAACCGTGGGACGTGTTGACTATGCTCAGTGGTGAAACTCCTCGAACTCTTCGCATGGGACTTATCATCTCTGTTCTCGTCTTACGCATCGACAAAAATTCTAATTCGGTAATGGTGCGACTTGATTCCGGCATTGAAGGCATCATCAATATGGAATACATGTCAGACGTGGGCAATGTACTCCCTCAAAATATTGTCAAGAAAGGTCAAGCATTGCAAGGTGTCATCGTGGACGTTAAACTTGATCTTCCTGTCGATCAATTCTATGTGGAATTGTCAATTCGTCCCTCAGATTTGAATCAAGGGGATGGTCTTTTCCGTCGTGTCAAGCGCGATGAATATTGGAACACTCAACAGTGTGAACGTGATCTGGAGATGCAAGCCAGGAAAAAGAGAGCTGAGACCGATCGTACAAGACGTGTCATCAAACACCCGAATTTCCATAACTTCAACGCGGCACACGCAGAGAATTACCTAGATAAGCAGCAACGCGGAGACGTAGTTATCAGACCATCTTCGAAGGGCGTTGATCACCTTGCTGTGACGTGGAAAGTCGATGATAAGCTATATCAGCACATTGGTACGCAATACTACTGCGGCACGTTTTTTGGGAGTACTAATTCATCGTAGACGTTACTGAGATTAATACGGGTCAGGGCACGGTACTATTTGTGGACGATAAACATCAGTATGCCGACCTTGATGAATTGATCGTCAATCATGTCCAAGCCACTGCTCGGAAAGTTGAGGAACTGATGGCACACGAAAAATTCAAGCAAGGGTCTGAAGACGAGCTGCGTAAGTATTTCCACCAAAGTTTTCCATGTTTTATCCGTATTTATGCTACTCTGTAGATCTATCTTTGAAAAATTTTGTTGCAGCCAACCCTGCAAAAAGTATTTATGGATTTTCGTTGAACCGTAAAAGGCCTGGTCATTTCAATCTCTGCTTTTTGGCGAACAAGAACTCTACTGTCCAGACTTGGGTAATGTTCTTTAACTTGGGAGCAACGTAACGCTCACCATCTGGTAGCCCGTTCGCGTGACACCAGAGTCATATTGTCTCTTCGAAGCAGCTGTGGCAGGTGTACCGGAACTTTGTGACGCATTCAAAGTTAGGTAAGGAAAAGAAACATAATGGTAATCATTACCTCTGACAAGATGTCTAGACATCTACACCAGTCACAGAACTTGGGTGCGACTGGTGCAGGGGGGAAAACGCCCTACGGTGCAGGTGCTCGCACACCAGCTCGCACACCGGGCCATACGACACCTGGTCATCTTTCCGTTCGTCAAGTTCCTAGCCGTACACCAAATCCTTATGGTGGCCAGACCCCAGCAACTGGATTTGGGGGGAATGCATCGACTAGTTACGCCATGCCATCATCCCAGCCCCTTGACTACCAAACGCCAGCTTTCACGCGACCTCCGATAGCCCAACCACCTCCCCCCGTCCCTCCTGGAATGAATCCGCAGCGTGCTGCTATGATTCAAAATTCTAATGGTTGGGGGTCGGGTGGCTGGTAGCCTTGACTCGATTGTTTGTATTTACTTCGTTGAACTTGTTATTTACCATGCCTGTAGTACACTACTTGTGTAAGATGCTTCACATTATCTTAGAATAGGTGCAACAGAATAAATCATGCCTGCCGCATAAGACACCAGGAGCTTGATCACTATAGCAAGCTTTGGTTTTCTGGTGACATAGGATCTCAACTATTCATCTGTCTCGCACGTGTTCTAGCTTTCATTCCTGTACTCGATGCCTGTACTCGTTCACTCTTGCAAACTCGTTCCGCATCGCTTGTCCTTGTAGATCGCAACCAGACAAGGGAAACATTGCGCCGTTCAACACGAGACGGACTTGAGGGTCCTTGAAACCTTGTCAGTTGCCGTGAGGGAAAATAGGCTCTAGGGAGAATTCATGCACACGTCTCTGCAGATAAATCTCTCCTACACCATACATGCAGCCAAAGGTGTTTGTACCGATTCCTAAACCTACGATGCATAGGAACATGATGTGAGTCGAGGCGCAAAATGTCTCTAGCGTGATAGATGGTCAGTAATGGCATGCCACACGAGTAGCTATTAACCTACAGATAGAGGGGCTCAGCGTCACCTATTGCATTTGCGAATCTGCCGCTAAGTAGGGCGTTTGGCACACTTTGATCAGTGTGTAACCCAGACTCACTGCCTGATGAGTTTTTGACGTAAAAGGTACTAGGGAGGGGACCAAGATCTCTTCATCCGTGAGCAGATCGTACTCATACCTCTAACATTCACGTTAACATGATCTGTTCATGGCGACAAGTTAGACGTAGTCCATGTTCTGTGATTCGCGCGTGGAGTACATTGCAACAGCAAAACCGGTTATGAGTTGCAAGATCGAGCGAACACGCATACAAGGCACCCCGAGTATGTTCCATAGAAAGATTGATTCCAGGAAGGAGCTTGGCAAGCCTATGTGTTGTGAGTAGCACGTATTTGGCCGCTCAGTGCGAAACAGTCTGCACATATATAGGTGTAAACAGAGTAATTCGATACAGGCAACAAAATCCACCTGGCTGGATTGACAGGTACAGACTTTTGGACAGGATCGTCAAAGTCCCTGGCAATACGGAAGGTGATAACTTTTGCCTCGAAATAAAAAAAAAGTGTGCAAAGGAGTACGATGGGTCGCGAACTCTTTGAACCGGGCTGGGACCACAGCGTCCGTTGAAAGAGTGGGGTAACGAAGAGTGAATCTAGAGAATTGAATATCATACATGCAATCGCAATTAAGACAGAAAGACGCACATACTCCACCCTGTGATCAAAAGGCTCTCGGTGGCAAGAATGGTGAGTTCCTGAAGGATTGACTGGAGCTCCTATCCGTCCTTGAGCAGGCCAGGTGGAAGAGGGGAGGTTTGGATTATGTCTCGTGCATCCAACTAATCCGCGAATGAAGTGTTGCTCTACGACAGAACCACGGGAGCCGTGTCGGTGCAACTAGAGCAGTTGGCACCGACGTCATCCAAAACACTGGCTCATAGCGGGTCAGAAGACCCACCAGAATGACTCGGTCCACAGTGCAGAAACGTCGAGTTTGGTGGGTTGCGAGTGTCCTTACAAGGTCTTTTTATGCAGACTATCGAGCCTCAACGATGACCTTGCTGAAAGCACTCCAAGTTCGTTCAGAATCTGAAGGAAATTTCAGACGTTGTCGTGGACAATGAGTCTAATTGGGGCTAGAACGGACGCGCGCTTCATAGGTGACACACAGCCTTGACCATGTTGGACAGCATCGAGATGGACGACTCATCCAAGTGGCGTGCAAAGAGCGCTCCAGCTGAATCTCCCCAGGAGGACGACGGAGGGAATAGCCAGCGAGCAAGTGCCGACGATGGACCCCTCTCGGTTTGGGCGTGGTCCTCAACTGTGGTGTTCGTAACAGTGCTCCCCCACGGCGACTGGTGCATGCTGACTCGGACTAACACCGCAGCCTTGCACTGTTCTCCATATGTCTACTGGCGTTCCCTCGTTTCCTGCTCTTCTTGGCAGAGCCTTCAGGAGGGCGTGCAACCCTAACGTCGCTTGAGAAATACCTGGCACTTCACCTAGGCATCATCCTAGGCACGCTGGCGGTTGCCATCATTGCAATGGTGCGAGTCTATCGAATCGTGGCTGGCGTAACTTAGGCAGCACCTTCCTTAAAGTTGCCAAATGAATGGCCCACTGGCCTTGAGCGCAAGACGGATCCTAACCGCCACCCCCTTCTGAGGCCGGTGACAGCCGCGTCCCTAATCATAGCATTACTCTCCTATGACAATCCCTCCGTCAGCATGCTGACGACCACCGTCTTCTTGGGATCCGGCGCCGTGGGATTGCTTGGCTTGTGGATGGTGCGTTCCCGAATCTTGTGCGACAAAGTTCGATGAGATGATTCATCCCACTCGCCAAAGCTTGTCTTCTCGGGTCCCCCGGCAATCTCTCGTAAGACTGGCGCGGATAAACACACGTCCTCATTCATATTTGGTAACAAAAGCGCCGCCTCAGTCAAAAAGAGGCTGTGGAAAAGGGACCAGTCCAGGTAGACTTTCATTACGGTACTCGGATCATCCGATCTTCACGCCTTCAGTACCACCGCCTGTGCTTTCCTTTGAACCTAACCTTGTCTGAGCACTTTAATGTGGTTTGCGTTAATTTAGATTCCAGCAAGCTGCAAGCGATGTCATGCGTACGTAGATCCAAGTGTGAACGGTCCTATAAGCTTCGTAAAAATGGTTAGCGGCCAGCGCCGTTACCCATGCCCATCATCTTGAACATGTCCCCAAGGTTAGGCATCCCCCCGCCCATCCCCGGAAGTGCACCCAATCCTCCTAGCCCATTCCCCATCTGGCTCATCATCCCTGTCAAGAGCAGTGAGAGTGGCACCACAACAAAGAAAGGATGGAATACGTTGCATCTCCTCCATATCGAACTGATCGCCCCCCTGACTCTGCATCATGGTCTTCATCATTTCTTGCATGCCACCACCGCTTCTCAGTTGCCGTTGCATCTGTTGCAGCATACCCGGGGGCATTGCACGCTGAGCATTCGTGTTGAATAAGATAGCCCGCGGTCATAAAACGATGTACGCGACAAACCTGCATCGCTTGTATCTGCGCAGGGGTTGGCATCCCATTTGCGCCGCGACCACGACCGCCTGCCGCATTTTGCATCTTTTGCATCGCTTGGAGCCTGGACACCAGACAGTAAGTAAACACTATCACACAAGCGCCGTATCATGGCATACCATCCGTTTTTTCCGCCTGCTTGTTTAGCCATATTGGCCATCATCCGATATTGGCACAATAACTCTTCGACTTCTCGAACGGTCGTTCCACTTCCTTTTGCCACTCGTGTGACCCTCCATGTCAAGCCCGCTGGCTTGCCGTCTTTACCCATTTCCATAAACATGGATCCATCCGAATCGAGTTCCGCGGCGGACATGCTGTCTGTTATATAAATCATCCGCTTCATGCGTAGCGAACTTTCTTCGTCCGAACCGGCCAGCAATTCTTGTGGGAGTCCCGGGATCATTGATGCGATCTTGCTAATAGGACCCCTGAGAAGCGGCGCAGAGTTCAACGATGAACGGTAAAAGAAAGCGAAACGGAACAAACATGTTCATAACATTTTGAATTTGTTCTCTCCAGTCCCTTATGCTGAGCTTACCTTCTTCAAGCTTCTTCGCCATCTCCTTTTGTTTGTCTGGGTTCTGGGCCGCCAAGTCTTGCATGTGCTCCATGAGCCCCTGCATGTCACCCAAACCCAGTAGCTTTGAGATAAATGGCTGAGGTGAGAATCGGTCCAGGTCGTACAAATGTTCCCCCACACCAAGAAAGATTATTGGCGTCTTGGTTGCGGCAACACTTGTCACGATTGCGTGTCAATATTCGAACAGAAAAGACGAGGTGTACATACGCCGAGATGGCACCTCCACCCTTGGCGTGCCCATCCATTTTCGTAACGATAATTGCACCGAAATCAGCACTCTCCTTGAATGCGCGACTCTGCACCTCAGCGGCCTGACCTGCAAGACATGAGTACGGGACCAGTTCATAGGGAGCGCACATACCTATACTAGCATCAAGAACGAGGACTGTCATGTTTGGCTTGACAGTGTCACTGATCTGGACCATTTCTTGGAAGAGTTCAGACTCCTGCTTGTGTCGGCCAGACGTATCCACGATAATAACCTCAAAACGCTCCTTCCTGAATTTAGCCACACCCTGTGCTGCTATCAAAACTGGATCGGTCTCAGTATACGATCCAAAGTAAGCCACTTTGGCTTTCGTCGCCGACTGCCGGGTTTGATCGAACGCTCCTGCACGGAAAGTGTCGGCACAAACAATACATGACTTGAATCCCCTCTTCTGATAATATACAGCGAGCTTTGTGCACGTCGTAGTCTTTCCGTTGCCCTACTGCATGGTCAAGGGGACATCCTCTGGGTGACAGGAATCGAGTGTAACGTGCCTGCAGGCCGACCG